>JAIUZE010009650.1:0-17088 GCA_022085475.1 Heliosperma pusillum | reverse complement strand
TGTGTGTGGCCGGGTTTGGCTGTTGTTCGGGTTGTGTGTTTGAGCCTTTGTGTGATGCTTTGTGTTTGTCATTTGTACAATTGAACATGTTGATATTTTGGTGTATTAGTAATTTTTATTATTATGAGAAATTGTTGGAAATGGGTTAGCTTATAAGTTGGAATAATTTTTCCTTATGTTGATAATTTTCACATGAAGTGTATTATGTTGAATTGTGTGATTTGAGTCAAAATGAGTCAAGACTCTGAGCTGGGCCAATATGACCGAATGAGTTTGGTCAAATTAGGTTTAAACCGGTCAGCCCTGATTTGACCAATGACCCGTCGCAGGACTTGGGTCGGGGATTTGTCTTTGGGGTAAGTTTGGATGACTTTGGTTGATAATGAATATTATAAAATGATGCTTAAATATTTATAATTTATATATTGGAAAGTAGATGCCTTGGCCATGTTGTTTTGTAATGTTGTATTATCATTTGATTATACTCGTGTGTAGCCTTCCATAAGCGAGGTTGTGATCATTTGTGTGTACAAGTTTGGACTTTTTGCCCTTCTTATTGTTAAGTTGGCTAAAGTATTCACTTGGGACAAGGTCCTAAGTAAATATCTTCGGTCATTGTCATAGATAGGTCATTATAGTCTTTGACGAGTGTATGTTCACGGCTTAATAGCCTTTGTGTTCCCGGCTTGGTGGGTTTATATCCAAGCTGGGGCATGACTTTTCTGCCTATGTTGTGAGTGGATGGTCAGCTTAAGTACTAGCCAACCCTTTGGTGGACTCCTTAGGGTACTCATGTGGTTTTATCATGAGTCTTGGGTGCGGTGGTTTTATCCGCAGTTCTCTAGGTCTGCGCAGTCTAGGATTAGGGTTGAGTTGTATCTTGGCCATGTTTTAAATGTAACCTCTGAGCTAAAATACTAGCTTCCCTACCTCGTGGTATAGACTCGAGTTACAAAGTGACTATTGACTGTACTAGGAACTTATGCATGTCTCTAGATATATTGCCCTTTCTTGTTTGATGATTCTATGAAACATAGAAGGTGAGATGCAAGCCGGCTATGGTTGATAGAGTTTGGATTCCCGTATGATATGTGACTCACATGATAGTGTAGCGTGAGTTGGTCTAGTATTCACATACTAGGACTATATGTTATTTATATTGAATTTCACATGAAAAGCTTGATGGTTTAGCCTTTAAATGGGCTATGTATTATATTTGCTCATATTTATATGCTTTCATGTTATATTAACATGACATTTCGTGGCTGGGAGAACTCGGAGTTACTCCCCACTGACTGTGGCTTTCGTGTTTGTATAAAATGCGATTGACAGGTAGGTGATGCTTATATGGGGTTCACAGACGAGCTAGCGAGCAAAGTAACCTTGGAACCTAGATTGGTTCCCATTTTGTAGTGACACGTATGTCACACTTTTAGGGACATATGTCTCCCTCTGTACATTCGGTTTGTATCATTTTGTATTCCGCTATTTTTAGCGATGGTTATGTAAATAAGTTTGTTAGACCTTGCATGTTTTGACACCTTCTATTAGGATATCTTTATAACAGGTTCAAGTTTTAAAAATTACAGGTTTTACTCTATTGAACCTATTACAAACATATCCATGCAGTTTTTATTTAGAAATTACGTGTTTAATTTTTCTGCGATTTTTGAGGGTGTCACACTTTAGGCTTGAGTGTGGTACTCCTTGTGGAATGTGTAACATCAAATTGCATAAGTGTGACATTCGTTTCTTGATACTATACGCGTTCGTTTGATAAGTGCATGATGAAAGGTGATTCTTTTTGTTCAAATGAGCCTCACATAGCCACAAAGACTTGATTTTATACCCTTATTATTGAGTTCTTTATATTTAGCCATTTTGAACATTTGTAGCCTGTTTCATAACCTATCTAATAGCTACATTCCTAGAACTTGCGTACCTTATCGGGACAGTCGCAGTTGCATGTTTTTCTTATCTACTTGTCTACTATGGTTGGGTCGGGATTTCAAAAAGAATATCAATTGGGTGTAGCAAGTATGTTGGCAATTGTGTCATTTATTCCCTTTGTTGAAAAGAAAAAAAAGTTATGAAGCAAAAGAAGAAAGAAAAAAAAATGATGAGAAAAAGAAAATGAAAAAGAAAAAAAAGAGAAAAAGAAATAAAGAAAGAAAAATATGTTGCTTCATTGAATTGTTCAAAGGATGATGAAAGGGAATTTACTAGAGTCTAATCCATTTTTCAGAGAGCAATATCGATATCTCTCTTGTGTTGTCAAAGTTTAAGATGATTTCTCTAGTCGGTGTTGGTTTGTGCTAGTCTTGTAGATTTGTTTTGGTAAGTGTCGCTGCGACTACCGGTCTTAGCCCCACATTTCCAAACGTGCCTTGGCACAATCCATTTCTATACATTCACCCATTAGCCTCCCTTTTTATCCTGATTCATGTACTTTATAGCGAATGCGTATTAGTTGGGGAAATTACTATCACATTAGAATGCATGCATGTTTCATAAGTTGAATGTGTGTCTCTATTTCTTTCTATCTTCACAAAACTCACCTTTACATAAACTTATGAGTGTTTGAGTGAATCCGCGAGAATCCGACAAATTGAGCCTTGCAAGATTGAAAGGTATTTTGTTTTTGTCTATACTACGGTATCATGCAAAATCTTGGATTATGAGCTGCGTTTTCTACTTTCCCGTGCCTTTAAATTTGTTTTATTGGTACACCTTGGTCATTAATTTGTTATAGATATGGATAGCTTGGGATTTGTATGTGCTTTAACATTAGCTTTGAGTTTTTCATTCACCATTTGTATGTTTGTCTTTGTATGTGTCGAGTGCTTTGCTTAGGGACAAGCAAAGGATTGGTTTGGGGGAGTTTGATGATCATTATTTATATACATATTTTATGCTTCCCCTAGTCGCATTTAACTCGATTTACCGTCTTTCCTTTCTTATTTCTATGCTATTTTAGCTAGAATATCGATTATGCCGTTCTATTATGTTTTAATGCAGATTGGATGCATTTTGAGCTTTTTGAGTAGATATGAAGCATGGCGGAGTCGGATCGTAGAAGGTTAGGCATGGGAATCGAGAACGAAAGAGAAGAAATGAAGAAAATAGAAGAAACGAGCGAAAAGAAGGGATGCTCGACCGAGCATTGAGCCTTGCTCGATCGAGTCGGGCTGAAGGTTGCTCGATCTAGCAACATACCCTTGCTCGATCGAGCAACCTATATTTCGGCAGTTTTTCGTGTTTTCCTAAACTTTAACCTAATTAATTAGATTTTTGTATTATAAAAGGAAAGCTCGTCTTTCATGCTTTTCTATGCTTTTTATACTTGAATGCTTGAATATTAGAAACCCTTATTTAGTTTGCTTGCCTCCGGATTTTATTCATCAAAGACGATTGTCTTTAGTTCAAGCTTGTAATCGGTATTCTTAATCTTTCTTTGTTATTCAGTCAATTACCTTCTTGTTCCTTAATTATTCTTTGTTCATCCTTTCATTGTTGTTAATCATGTTTACTTTAATTATTATTGTTGTTATTTATATTATTATGAGTAGCTAAATTCCTTTCTAGGGTTGAAAGGGGATCTAGGATTGTTAGAAGGGGTAGATTAATTAATTAATTGAATTGCAATTGCATGGTTATCGTTTGATTATCGTTTTAATTCTAGTTGTTTAATTACTGGCCAGGATTAATTAACGAGTCTCGCGAATTAGGATTGACACCGACCGGGTTAAGACTAAGATAGGCTACGATAATTGAATAGAACTCGTTTAATGATAGCGACCGCATGTTAATCGTAGATCTAAAGGGCATAATTGAATCGACCGATCTTGTGACCTTAGATAACTTTATTGCATGATAATTGATTACTCCCTACCCCTGAACAATAATCCTAGTGAACCTGTGACCCTAGACTTTTAATCTCATTGTTTTCAACCTTATTAGTTTGTTATTGCTTATTATTAGTTGTTATTATTATTAGTTGTTATTGTTTACTTTAGTTGTTGTTATTAATTGCTATTAGTTTAGAAACCACAATCAAAACCCAAAAATTGTTACTTAAGAGACAAACCTAGTTTAACAGATTAGAATACTACCGCCTCCCTGTGGATTCGATACCTTGCTTACCACTGACTATTAGTTAGTTGTGAATTAGGTTTTACTTTGATTAAGGAGACGCGACTTTACCCTTATCAAATTTGGCGCCGTTGCCGGGGAGGCAACAGTTTTCTGTTTGTTTCTACTTAGTTTGTCTTTTTTCGTCTCAGGGAACCTAAGTTCCTTGAGACCGTTCTCATCCTTTTCTTTAGTTTTTGTTTATGGCCAGGTGTTCTAGGTCCGTTCTCGTGCCCTACGATTCCGAACCAGAGAAGACTCTCCGGTCTAGACGAAACTTTTGGAAGGAAATTCAAGAAGCGGAAGACTTGAGTACGCTTGAAACAGTTTACGCCGAATTCGTCGCAGAAAAACCGTCCTTAGAAGAGGATAAACCTATTTCTGCACCTACTACAACCATGCCTACTCTAGCCAGCCATTCGGAGCCTACCGTTGCATCTATTCCCAAGGGATTTCAACTCCCTACTACGGGTAATAGTACTTTTGAGATTCGTCCATCTTATATCTCTTTGGTGGAGCGAAACATGTTTGGAGGAAGCCCTACTGAGGATCCTGCTAAACATATGGAGAAATTCACCAATTATTGTTGCTCTATTCCTCTAACGGCTGGAGTCACACAAGATCAGATTAAGTTAGTGTTGTTTCCCTTTTCACTACGAGACGGGGCAGAAGATTGGTTGAGTGAGTTAGATATGGTTGCGCTTGGCATCACCGATTGAAATTCTTTGGCTCTTGCATTTTACAAAAGATATTTTCCGCCACAGAAAACCAATGCCATTAGAAGTCAAATCACAAGTTTCAAGCAAGGTCCCCAAGAGAACTTTAATGAGGCATGGGTTCGCTTAAAAAAGCTTGTCAAGTCCGTTCCACATCATGGTTTTGATACTTGGTTCTTATGCAACCAATTTTATAATGGGTTATATGACGATCAGAGGACATTGCTCGATTCTGCTGCCAATGGGAGATTCCAAAATAACACTACTGATGCCAATGCTTGGAAGTTAATTGATGAGATGGCTACTCACACTGCTGAGTATGGGAATCCTAGAGGTAATGTGAGGAGAGGAGGTACGGATAATGCAGTTGCAGCTTAGTTGGAGGCATTAACTTGCCGAGTCACAAACTTCAAAGTCCTTGGAAAATAAGCAAACGGTTCATGCCATGGTTCAACAAGAGCCAACCTGTGAAAGATGTGGTACTATGGGGCATACTGCAGTGGAATGTATGAGTACGGTTGAGCAAGTCCTTGCCTTTCAATCTTTTAAGCAAGGTACACCTTACTCCAATTTTTACAATGAAAGGACAAAAGAGCATCCCAATCTATCCTACCGAAGTCAGAATGTTCTTAATCCTACTCCACCGCCACATCAGCAACAAAGTTCCTCTTATGTGATTCCTCAGAATCGCAATTTCCAAGGTACTTATAACCGTTCCAATCAAGGTGTTCAAAACTTTCAACAACCTCCACCTCCACCACCTCCAAGTAATGATATGGCGGAATTGAAAGCCATGTTGCAGCAGAGCCTTATGATACAACAAAAGCAAGATGCTCAGATCTCACAGTTAATAGCTCATAATAAGATGGTGGACACTCAAATTGCCCAATTGGCAATTCAAAATCCACATAAGCAACCAGGTAATCTTCCTCCTCAAGGACACCCTCCACATGAGCAAGTCAATGTCATCACCCTGAGGAGTGGAACACATTACAAAGGCCCTGAAATGATAAGGGATGCAACCAATGAAAGCTTGGAAGTTGCGGATCAAAGTTCGAAAAAAGGCAAAAATAAGGCTGAAACAGAGGTTGCTCGATCGAGCAGAACCCCCTTGCTCGATCGAGCAACCCAGAAAATTTGCCCAAATTTGTCTCGGGAAGTTTCTGAAAGCTACAGTACACCAAAACTCGATCGAGCACGCTCTGTGCTCGATCGAGCAACCCCTGATCAGGATGAAAAGCCTTCTAATTCATCTTCCAAAGCCAAAGAAGCCGAGCCCATTGTAATTAAACTTCCTTTTCCTCAACGCCTACATAAATCAAAGCTCGATAAACAGTTTGGGAGGTTTATGGAGGTACTGAAGAAATTACAAGTGAGTGTACCATTTACCGAGTTGATTACTCAAGTGTCGGCTTATGCAAAGTTCATGAAAGATATATTGACAAGGAAGCGGTCCTTTAATGAAGTGGAGACGGTTGCATTTACTGAGGAATGCAGTGCTGTGTTGCAATCCAGATCACCACCAAAGCTAAAGGATCCAGGGAGTTTTTCTATTCCTTGTAATATAGGTTGCTTAACAATAGATAAAGTCCTTTGTGATTTAGGGGCTAGTGTTAGTGTAATGCCATTTTCTATATGCAAAAAGCTTAATATGGGTCAACTTATTGTTACAACAATGACCTTACAAATGGCCGACCGTTCTATTAAACACCCTTTGGGGATTTTAGAAGACGTACCGGTTAGAGTAGGGAAATTTTTCATACCAGTTGACTTCGTTGTCTTAGATATGGCTGAAGACACCCAAATTCCTATCATCTTAGGACGACCATTCCTCAATATTGCGGGGGCGGTTATAGATGTTAAGAATGGGAGACTTACACTAACAGTGGGGGATGACACTATCACTTTCAACTTAGATAATGCAATGAAACACCCCCTACTAGAAGAGACATGTCATAGGGTCGATATTGTGAATTTAACTATTGATGACTGTCTCCCTTTGCGTTTGGATAGGGATCCTCTGGAGATCGCCTTAATTTCCAGCACTGCTGAAGCTGGAAGCTCACGGAGTAAGCCAGTAGTTGAGATAGAAAAACTGCTGCCGGGAGAGGAATGCAAGTTACCAAAGGTGTCTAGCTTGGGTAACCCCCCTAAGGTTACCAAGGTAACGACACCTGAATTTGAACCCGACTGATGAGCAGTAGTGACAGCTGGTCACTACACCCCCCATTTTGCAGCTGGTTTGGGGGAGGCTATGTTTATACAGCTGGTACTATCTATCCTTGTACTTTCTTTTATTGTATTTTCTTTTAGTTATTTCCCCTTCCCTTTCGTTAGTTGTGTCCTTTAGGTTGCTGTTGTTGGTTGTTGTGTGATGTTGTGCTGTTAGCGTCACAATGAGGACACTGTGACATTTAGGTTTGGGGGAGAGTCTTTATTTATGTTGTGTGTTTATTTATGTTGTGTGAAAGAAAAAAAAATTCATAAAAATTGAAAAATTTACAAAAATCCAAAAACATGTTTTTTATTTTATTAGGTGGAGTCTTGGTGAAATTGAATAACAATGATGATAATTTGCTTTGTTTCTGCATTTGGATCCCAAATAAGCTGTCCATGTACATTGTTTTTACTTACTATTTTTGATAACAAAGCTCATAGTACAAGTCTTGACCGTTTTTGACATACCTTATGCTAATTAGATTTGGCAATTTTTGTTGGTAAACCACTTAAAATTCTGAGGTCTATAGAGCTTCCTAGGCCAGGAACATTAATAAACTGGTCTCATTGTCTTTATGTAACACCCCGTAAATTTGGACCGTTATTATATTTTAAAAGTAATATTTTAAATCAACTTTAATTTAATATTAATTTAATTGAAATAATAATAATTCGATAAAATATAATTTTATTTTATTTTGAAGTAATATAATTATTTTTGATAGTTTGGAAATGTTTAAAAGTAATTTAAACTATATTTAAACCTTTTTCTTTAATAAAAGAGTATTTCAAAGAAAAGTCGTAAAAATGGGATTTTCCATTTCTTACGGTCGTTGGGTAAATGAGTTAGGATATAGGGCATTGGGGTACTTAATTTTCTAGTAAACTCGTGTTTAAAAACTTTAGCGTTGTCGGAAATCGCGTTTGACGAATAATTCGAATTCCCGTCAAATCGAACCAAAACCGAGTAAAAAAAAAATAGACCCAATATCCCATGACCCTTATGACAGCCAGCCTTCGCCTCTCCCTTAGGTTTCATTTTTATTTTTCCCAATTCGTTCTATCAACATCATAAATCAAAAAAAAAACTTACAATCGTAATTTCAGCATAACTTCTTCGTTTCTAGTCCGATTTTCGCAAATTTTATATATTCGGAATCCTTTCTTCAAGATCTACATCCTAGTATGTTTTAATTCCAGTTTCCCTAATTTCGATTTAAGCTTATTTTTGGGTATAATTTCGGTTTAGGTGATAATTGTTGTGTTTTTGTTGTTTTAAATAGGTGAAGATCATGAAGACGACTTAGGAGACCCATATATAGTAGAGGACGAAGGGTAGTCGCGGTTTTTAGGGTTTTCTCAAGGGTTACTTTCGTTTTTCTAGCTTAAGGTAACTATTCCGAGTTACTCGACGATATAATGTTACATTTGTTATGTGTTGGATGTTATTTGAGTATTAATATGTTAAGTTTTATATCACATGAATTATCATTGTTAAAGTTTATTAATTTTGTAGTTTATCTCATATGTTTGATTGTGAAATGAATTGGTAATGGTTGTATGTTGCTTGTGACGATATTGGGATGATATTTGAACGATTTTGGATGAAAGAAAAGAGGGAGTAAAGGGGACTGACCTGGCAGGCCGTGAGTGCTGCCAGGCAGGCCGTGTATGTGGTGTGTGTGCCTTGTGTGTGTTGTGTGTGTGGCCGGGTTTGGCCGTTGTTCGGGTTGTGTGTTTGAGCCTTTGTTTGATGCTTTGTGTTTGTCATTTGTACAATTGAACATGTTGATATTTTGGTGTATTAGTAATTTTTATTATTATGAGAAATTGTTGGAAATGGGTTAGCTTATAAGTTGGAATAATTTTTCCTTATGTTGATAATTTTCACATGAATTGTATTATGTTGAATTGTGTGATTTGAGTCAAAATGAGTCAAGACTCTGAGCTGGGCCAATATGACCGAATGAGTTTGGTCAAATTAGGTTTAAACCGGTCAGCCCTGATTTGACCAATGACCCGTCGCGGGACTTGGGTCGGGGATTTGTCTTTGGGGTAAGTTTGGATGACTTTGGTTGATAATGAATATTATAAAATGATGCTTAAATATTTATAATTTATATATTGGAAATTAGATGCCTTGGCCATGTTGTTTTGTAATGTTGTATTATCATTTGATTATACTCGTGTGTAGCCTTCCATAAGCGAGGTTGTGATCATTTGTGTGTACAAGTTTGGACTTTTTGCCCTTCTTATTGTTAAGTTGGCTAAAGTATTCACTTGGGACGAGGTCCTAAGTAAATATCTTCGGTCATTGTCATAGATAGGTCATTATAGTCTTTGACGAGTGTATGTTCACGGCTTAATAGCCTTTGTGTTCCCGGCTTGGTGGGTTTATATCCAAGCTGGGGCATGACTTTTCTGCCTATTTTGTGAGTGGATGGTCAGCTTAAGTACTAGCCAACCCTTTGGGGGACTCCTTAGGGTACTCATGTGGTTTTATCATGAGTCTTGGGTGCGGTGGTTTTATCCGCATTTCTCTAGGTCTGCGCAGTCTAGGATTAGGGTTGAGTTGTATCTTGGCCATGTTTTAAATGTAACCTCTGAGCTAAAATACTAGCTTCCCTACCTCGTGGTGTAGACTCGAGTTACAAAGTGACTATTGACTGTACTAGGAACTTATGCCTGTCTCTAGATATATTGCCCTTTCTTGTTTGATGATTCTATGAAACATAGAAGGTGAGATGCAAGCCGGCTAGGGTTGATAGAGTTTGGATTCCCGTATGATATGTGACTCACATGATAGTGTAGCTTGAGTTGGTCTAGTATTCACATGCTAGGACTATATGTTGTTTATATTGAATGTTTTACATGAAAAGCTTGATGGTCTGGCCTTTAAATGGGCTATGTATTATATTTGCTCATATTTATATGCTTTCATGTTATATTAACATGACATTTAGTGGCTGGGAGAACTCGGAGTTACTCCCCACTGACTGTGGCTTTCGTGTTTGTATAAAATGCGATTGACAGGTAGGTGATGCTTATATGGGGTACACGGACGAGCTAGCGAGCAAAGTAACCTTGGAACTTAGATTGGTTCCCATTTTGTAGTGACACGTATGTCACACTTTTAGGGACATATGTCTCCCTCTGTACATTCGGTTTGTATCATTTTGTATTCCGCTATTTTTAGCGATGGTTATGTAGATAAGTTTGTTAGACCTTGCATGTTTTGACACCTTCTATTAGGATATCTTTATAACAGGTTCAAGTTTTAAAAATTACAGGTTTTACTCTATTGAACCTATTACAAACATATCCATGCAGTTTTTATTTAGAAATTACGTGTTTAATTTTTCTGCGATTTTTGAGGGTGTCACATTTGGTATCAGAGCTTATTTGCTCCCAACGCACGTTTGTGCACCCTACTATAAATAACTTGACCTTGAAATAATAAACTTGAGAGATGGGTAGGAGGGGTAGATTTAGGACTTTATGTTGTAGTCTCTTTGTGATTGCTATTTGTTAAATAAGTCTTTGTTAAGTAAGCCAATGTCTTCTTTTGTAAGATGGCTCCTCCAAGAAAAGCTGTAGATAATGCAATCCTACAAGCTCTTACTCAGATTCTTCAGAATCAACAAAACCAACCTGTTCCTGCTCCTCTTCCTACTCCGCCTCCAGAAGGTGCCCCTGGCACTTATACTTGGGTGGCAAATCAATTAACGCGAAACAACACCAAGACGTATGGTGGTGAAGTAGATCCAGTGGCACTCACTGAATGGTTCCGTGAATTGGAGAAGAGTTTTGCCTTGTATGCAGTTCGTGAAGGTGACAAGGTGAAATTGGCTTCTCATTTCCTTGTGAAAGAAGCGGATAGATGGTGGTCTATGACTGGTCCTACTTCTATTCTTGAACCTGGCTTTGGTTGGGATCGCTTTAAGGATCTAGTTGAAACTAGATTCTATCCAAAAGAGCTGAAACAACAAAGACTTAAAGAGTTCATGGAATTGAAGCAAGGAAATCTTTATGTTCAAGCCTTTACCGATAAATTCAATGAACTTTCTCACTATGCCACTAGACTTGTCAAAAATGAAGATGAAAAAGTTTTCTTTTATCTTGAAAAGCTTACTCCAAAGCTTAAGAGTATGATTCGTAGAGATTCTACATCCTTTGTCTCGATCTACGATGATGCCTTATGGGCCGAGAGCTCTCTTAAAGCTATTGATGAAGAGGCTCGTGCTTCTAGTACATCTCTTGGCAATAGGCCATTCTATACTACTCCTAGGCCTTACGTTGTTCCTTCTAGGCCTTATGTTGCTTCTTCCATTCCTTCTTATCCTAATAAGAGAAGGTTTATTCCGAGTGGTCAAGCAAATCAAGGTGCTCGTAATCTATTCCTTTTTCTTACGTATTCTCCGCGTTAATAGTCCTTGCTTAGTGTTTAGAAACCGTAGTTAGAATTTAGTTATAGCTAGTGGAGTTATTACCCTTATTATACAAATTTTAAACTAAAGGTGTTGAAAATATTTTAATGTTTTTCACTGGTTTTAACGTCAATGGGTGTTAAAGCTTGTTATTGGAGACGTCTGATAATTAGTTTGCTCATTCGTTGGTGTAAAAGTGTATTTTTATGTCCTTGAATTGGAATATTGATGTTCTTGAGTGATCGACAAGAGTATCTCCGTTCCATTGAAAGGACACTATATTTTCATACGTTCATATCTTGAAAATTTTATTTATTTGATTTTAAAAGATAGACTTATATATATACAATGATTCTTTCTTCTAAGTTTCGGGGACGAAACTTTTTAAAAGGAGGGATGAGTGTAACACCCCGTAAATTTGGACCGTTATTATATTTTAAAAGTAATATTTTAAATCAACTTTAATTTAATATTAATTTAATTGAAATAATAATAATTCGATAAAATATAATTTTATTTTATGTTGAAGTAATATAATTATTTTTGATAGTTTGGAAATGTTTAAAAGTAATTTAAACTATATTTAAACATTTTTCTTTAATAAAAGAGTATTTCAAAGAAAAGTCGTAAAAATGGGATTTTCTATTCCTTACGGTCGTTGGGTAAATGGGTTAGGATATAGGGCATTGGGGTACTTAATTTTCTAGTAAACTCGTGTTTAAAAACTTTAGCGTTGTCGGAAATCGCGTTTGCCGAATAATTCGAATTCCCGTCAAATCGAACCAAAACCGAGTAAAAAAAAAATAGACCCAATATCCCATGACCCTTATGACAGCCAGCCTTCGCCTCTCCCTTAGGTTTCATTTTTATTTTTCCCAATTCGTTCTATCAACATCATAAATCAAAAAAAAAACTTACAATCGTAATTTCAGCATAACTTCTTCGTTTCTAGTCCGATTTTCGCAAATTTTATATATTCGGAATCCTTTCTTCAAGATCTACATCCTAGTATGTTTTAATTCCAGTTTCCCTAATTTCGATTTAAGCTTATTTTTGGGTATAATTTCGGTTTAGGTGATAATTGTTGTGTTTTTGTTGTTTTAAATAGGTGAAGATCATGAAGACGACTTAGGAGACTCATATATAGTAGAGGACGAAGGGTAGTCGCGGTTTTTAGGGTTTTCTCAAGGGTTACTTTCGTTTTTCTAGCTTAAGGTAACTATTCCGAGTTACTCGACGATATAATGTCACAGTTGTTATGTGTTGGAGGTTATTTGAGTAGTAATATGTTAAGTTTTATATCACATGAATTATCATTGTTAAAGTTTATTAATTTTGTAGTTTATCTCATATGTTTGATTGTGAAATGAATTGGTAATGGTTGTATGTTGCTTGTGACGATATTGGGATGATATTGGAACGATTTTGGATGAAAGAAAAGAGGGTGTAAAGGGGACTGACCTGGTAGGCCGTGAGTGCTGCCAGGCAGGCCGTGTATGTGGTGTGTGTGTGCCTTGTGTGTGGCGTGTGTGTGGCCGGGTTTGGCTGTTGTTCGGGTTGTGTGTTTGAGCCTTTGTTTGATGCTTTGTGTTTGTCATTTGTACAATTGAACATGTTGATATTTTGGTGTATTAGTAATTTTTATTATTATGAGAAATTGTTGGAAATGGGATAGCTTATAAGTTGGAATATTTCCACATGAATTGTATTATGTTGAATTGTGTGATTTGAGTCAAAATGAGTCAAGACTCTGGGCTGGGCCAATATGACCGAATGAGTTTGGTCAAATTAGGTTTAAACCGGTCAGCCCTGATTTGACCAATGACCCGTCGCGGGACTTGGGTCGGGGATTTGTCTTTGGGGTAAGTTTGGATGACTATGGTTGATATTGAATGTTATATTTTAATGCCTGGCCATGTTGGTTTGGAATGTTGGATTGTCATTTGATTATATTTGTATGTAGTCGTCCATATGCTAGCTTGTGATCATTTGTATTTACAAGTTTGGACTTTTTGCCCTTTTTATTGTTAAGTTGGCTAAAGTATTCACTTGGGACGAGGTCCTAAGTAAATATCTTCGGTCATTGTCATAGATAGGTCATTATAGTCTTTGACGAGTGTATGTTCACGGCTTAATAGCCTTTGTGTTTCCGGCTTGGTGGGTTTATATCCAAGCTGGGGCATGACTTTTCTGCCTATTTTGTGAGTGGATGGTCAGCTTAAGTACTAGCCAACCCTTTGGTGGATTTCCTTAGGGTACTCATGTGGTTGTATCATGAGTCTTGGGTGCGGTGGTTTTATCCGCATTTCTCTAGGTCTGCGCAGTCTAGGATTAGGGTTGAGTTGTATCTTGGCCATGTTTTAAATGTAACCTCTGAGCTAAAATACTAGCTTTCCTACCTCGTGGTATAGACTCGAGTTACAAAGTGACTATTGACCGTACTAGGAACTTATGCCTGTCTCTAGATATATTGCCCTTTCTTGTTTGATGATTCTATGAAACATAGAAGGTGAGATGCAAGCCGGCTATGGTTGATAGAGTTGGGATTCCCGTATGATATGTGACTCACATGATAGTGTAGCTTGAGTTGGTCTAGTATTCACATACTAGGACTATATGTTATTTATATTGAATTTCACATGAAAAGCTTGATGGTTTAGCCTTTAAATGGGCTATGTATTAGATTTGCTCATATTTATATGCTTTCATGTTATATTAACATGACATTTCGTGGCTGGGAGAACTCGGAGTTACTCCCCACTGACTGTGGCTTTCGTGTTTGTATAAAATGCGATTGACAGGTAGGTGATGCGTATATGGGGTACACGGACGAGCTAGCGAGCAAAGTAACCTTGGAACCTAGATTGGTTCCCATTTTGTAGTGACACGTATGTCACACTTTTAGGGACATATGTCTTCCTCTGTACATTCGGTTTGTATCATTTTGTATTCCGCTATTTTTAGCGATGGTTATGTAAATAAGTTTGTTAGACCTTGCATGTTTTGACACCTTCTATTAGGATATCTTTATAACAGGTTCAGGTTTTAAAAAAATTACAGGTTTTTACTCAAATGAACCTATTACAAACATATCCATGCAGTTTTTATTTAGAAATTACATGTTTAATTTTTCCGCGATTTTTGAGGGTGTCACAGTTGGTATCAGAGCTTATTTGCTCCCAACGCACGTTTGTGCACCCTACTATAAATAACTTCACCTTGAAATAATAAACTTGAGAGATGGGTAGGATGGGTAGATTTAGGACTTTATGTTGTAGTCTCTTTGTGATTGCTATGTGTTAAGTAAGTCTTTGTTAAATAAGCCAATGTCTTCTTTTGTAAGATGGCTCCTCCAAGAAAAGCTGTAGATAATGCAATCCTACAAGCTCTTACTCAGATTCTTCAGAATCAACAAAACCAACCTGTTTCTGCTCCTCTTCCTACTCCGCCTCCAGAAGGTGCCCCTGGCACTTATACTTGGGTGGCAAATCAATTAACTCGAAACAACACCAAGACGTATGGTGGTGAAGTAGATCCAGTGGCACTCACTGAATGGTTCCATGAATTGGAGAAGAGTTTTGCCTTGTATGAAGTTCGTGAAGGTGACAAGGTGAAATTGGCTTCTCATTTCCTTGTGAAAGAAGCGGATAGATGGTGGTCTATGACTAGTCCTACTTCTATTCTTGAACCTGGCTTTGGTTGGGATCGCTTTAAGGATCTAGTTGAAACTAGATTCTATCCAAAAGAGCTGAACCAACAAAGACTTAAAGAGTTCATGGAATTGAAGCAAGGAAATCTTTCTGTTCAAGCCTTTACCGATAAATTCAATGAACTTTCTCACTATGCCACTAGACGTGTCAAAAATGAAGATGAAAAAGTTTTCTTTTATCTTGAAAAGCTTACTCCAAAGCTTAAGAGTAGGATTCGTAGAGATTCTACATCCTTTGTCTCGATCTACGATGATGCCTTATGGGCCGAGAGCTCTCTTAAAGCTTTTGATGAAGAGGCTCGTGCTTCTAGTACATCTCTTGGCAAGAGGCCATTCTATCCTACTCCTAGGCCTTACGTTGTTCCTTCTAGGCCTTATGTTGCTTCTTCCATTCCCTCTTATCCTAATAAGAGAAGGTTTATTCCGAGTGGTCAAGCAAATCAAGGTTATTCCGAACTCTTCTCGTCAGGTTATTCCTTTTTCTTACGTATTCTCCGCGTTAATAGTCCTTGCTTAGTGGTTAGAAACCGTAGTTAGAATTTAGTTATAGCTAGTGGAGTTATTGCCCTTATTATAAAAATTTTAAACTAAAGGTGTTGAAAATAATTTAATGTTTTTCACTGTATTTAACGTCAATGGGTGTTAAAGCTTGTTATTGGAGACGTCCGATAATTAGTTTGCTCATTCATTGGTGTAAAAGTGTATTTTTATGTCCTTGAATTGGAATATTGATGTTCTTGAGTGATCGACAAGAGTATCTCCGTTCCATTGAAAGGGCACTTATATTTTCATACGTTCATATCTTGAAAATTTTATTTATTTGATTTTAAAAGATAGACTTATATATATACAATGATTCTTTCTTCTAAGTTTCGGGGACGAAACTTTTTAAAAGGAGGGATGATTATAACACCCCGTAAATTTGGACCGTTATTATATTTTAAAAATAATATTTTAAATCAACTTTAATTTAATATTAATTTAATTGAAATAATAATAATTCGACAAAATATAATTTTATTTTATTTTGAAGTAATATAATTATTTTTGATAGTTTGGAAATGTTTAAAAGTAATTTAAACTATATTGAAACCTTTTTCTTTAATAAAAGAGTATTTCAAAGAAAAGTCGTAAAAATGGGATTTTCCATTTCTTACGGTCGTTGGGTAAATGAGTTAGGATATAGGGCATTGGGGTACTTAATTTTCTAGTAAACTCGTGTTTAAAAACTTTAGCGTTGTCGGAAATCGCGTTTGACGAATAATTCGAATTCCCGTCAAATCGAACCAAAACCGAGTAAAAAAAAAATAGACCCAATATCCCATGACCCTTATGACAGCCAGCCTTCGCCTCTCCCTTAGGTTTCATTTTTATTTTTCCCAATTCGTTCTATCAACATCATAAATCAAAAAAAAAACTTACAATCGTAATTTCAGCATAACTTCTTCGTTTCTAGTCCGATTTTCGCAAATTTTATATATTCGGAATCCTTTCTTCAAGATCTACATCCTAGTATGTTTTAATTCCAGTTTCCCTAATTTCGATTTAAGCTTATTTTTGGGTATAATTTCGGTTTATGTGATAATTGTTGTGTTTTTGTTTTTTTAAATAGGTGAAGATCATGAAGACGACTTAGGAGACTCATATATAGTAGAGGACGAAGGGTAGTCGCGGTTTTTAGGGTTTTCTCAAGGGTTACTTTCGTTTTTCTAGCTTAAGGTAACTATTCCGAGTTACTCGACGATATAATGGTACATTTGTTATGTGTTGGATGTTATGTGAGTAGTAATTTGTTAGGTTTTATTCATATGAATTATTGTTGTTAAGTTTATTAGTTTTATGGTTATTTCATATGTTTGTAGTGTTGAATTGAATTGATAATGGTTGT
>JAIUZE010009648.1:0-17681 GCA_022085475.1 Heliosperma pusillum | reverse complement strand
TCGTAATCGAATGGTTTGAGTACTTTAGATGAAACAAGTCTCTTTATGCATCGTTCGTTTATGTGCCCTAAACGACAATGCCAAAGGTATGATTGATTAGGTTCACCTGTTTTGAGCTTCTTGTTTTCTACATGATAGACCGCTTTTGCAATATCTAGAACATAAATACCTCCAATAGAAATGGCCTCGCCATAAACCATTTCATTAAAAGCAAAAGTACAACAGTTGTTCTTAATACAAAATGAAAAACCTTCCATGTCTAACACGGAAATGGAGATAATGTTCTTGGTAAGAGTTGGAACATAATAGCAATTATTGAAATACAACTCTAAACCATTAGGCAAAAGAAGAACGTAGGGGCACACAGGAAACTGCGGGCTTTACTTCGCTCCATTTCCCATGCGTAGGTCACGTCACCCTTGGCTAGTGCTTGCACGTCCCTCCAGCCCCGGTACATGATACAAAGGTGAGAACCCACAACCGGTATCAAATAAACCAAGAAGGAGATACTTAGCAAAGTTTAAATATTATCATTAAGAGTGATGAAAGAATTTTACCTGCGGTGTCCACAACCGTCTTTCTGTATTTCAAGTACTTGGGGCAATTGCGTTTCCAATGCCCTTTGCCATTACAATAATAGCAATCCGCCTCCGCGTGTTTGTTGACCTTGGGCTTGGCCTTATAAAAGACCTTGGCCTTTCCCTTACCGGATTTCTTGAAAAGAGTCTTACCCTTTCCCTTGTCCTTCCTTACCCCAAGGTTCATGTTCTTCATTTTCATGGAAAGAACATCCTTGGGTTCACTCCCACTAGCCTCCATGTCCCTCTCAGCTTGGGTGAGGAGTGCATGGAGTTCCTGGAAACTCTTGTCCATGCCATTCATGTTATAGTTCACCCTAAATTGGGTGAACTTAGGTGAGAGTGAATGAAGGATCTTACCCACCACCAAATTCTTTGGAATTTTGCACCCTAGACGCTCTAAGGTGTCCGCGTACTCAACCATTTTGAGCACAGGTGGGCCAACTTTTTGGCCCCTTTGAAGCTTAGTGTCAAAGAATTTCGTAATCGCCTCATATTGGACAATTTGAGGGGCTTGCGAAAACATCGAAGTGATCCTCGTGAATATCGCATATGCATTGAGAGAAATCAATTGGAGTTTGAGTTTGGGTGAGATTGACCAAATCAAGACATTCTTGACGTCATTAGCAACCTTCAAATAAAGGTCATAATCGGCCCGAACCACCGCGGACGATCTTGGCGCGGGTTCGGTGGGGGGCTCTTCGACCAAGTAGCGAAGCACGTTATCGGATAACGCGGCGCTCTTGATCGTAGATTCCCATTCCACGAAGTTACTTCCGTCATCCTTAAGGACACACTTGTCCATGACGGACCTCAACCATGAGTCTTTACCCAAGGATGCAACGATTGATGATGTTGACATTATGCGAATATGGTAACTACAACAAAAAGAAATATATAAACATTCATTGTTAATTTACTTGAAAAAACATTTTAACAAGTTTAGCATTCATATAATGACCTCTCACTAAATTATATAAATGATTCCAAGACCCATTTTTAAATAAAAATAGTCATCACATGCTACCTTTATCTAGAAATGGTAAGTCATTTCTTGACTAATTCTACCTTTAGAACTCTTGGTTGACGGATTTCAACTAAATCCATCTCCTAGTCCCAAGATAACGCTTATCTCGTTGAGTCCAATCCAAATTTAGCTTGTGATCGTATCACCCTACGTTACGAGGTAAAAGGAGAACCGTGAGCGTGTAGCCCTAATGAACACGGGATCATAGTGTTATTATGGGTAAGGATAATCTCATTTTAAACATTGTGAGAGGTCTTGTCAATTTTGTTATTAATTCCCTATAAGCGAACTAAGTCGGTGAATTGTGAATAACGTTGAAGTGACAATAACGGTAAATAAAATGCATGTGTGACGATTTTGGCATGAGCGAAAATAAAGCAAGCAACCAAGCAACAATAAAATCCTAGTATGGCCACCTAGCTAATCAAAATTAACTAGATAGTTACAAATTCGGAAACCAACTCCTTGGTCCCTTGCCTCTTCACTTGGAACACCTTCCAAAAATGGCACCGTCTTGAGGGAGTCACCGGTCTTCATAAAAATAATTACAAATATACAAATATACAAATGCCTATTATACATTTATTCTATAAAATAAAATTATTAAATTATACAAACCGGCGATACGAGATCGCAATAAAATTACAATCAAAACGTTATTCCCTTACATTACGGGTAATAACGATAAAAATTAACTAGGCCATACTAAGTACAAAATTTGCATAAATTATTAAATAAATGACATTCATTCATTCAACCATAAATAAAATAAATTGCTGCAAAATTCATGCCAAAATCGTCCTAAATTCATTCATGCTCATGTAGCTCGATTTTTCCGGGATTCATTGATTTTTAACCATTAAAAATCAATATCAACATTTAAATCTCATTTAAATTCAAACTAATTAACTAAACTGATTTAGAACTTAAAATTAGTCACTACTAATTTTGTTGGTGATGAACGATTTGTCGCGTACCGCTCAAGCAAAACAATTTATGAAACCCAACTAATGCGATAGCGGAAGTCGGGGTCGAACCACAAGGATGGTGGGGTCAACTACTAGTTCGATTGAATCCTATTCTAGCCTAAAATATGACGGGTTGGAAAGTTAACTAAAAATTAGGAAAAACAAGTAATCGCTAAGTAATAAAGACGAAAACAATTAAGGGAAAGACTAGGGTGAAGGGTTCACCTTAGGGGGATTAATGGGTTAGTTGGGTAACTAGCAAAAGGGGGTAAATAATTCGAGTAAAATCGATTGCTAATGCCTCAACAATCGATAATCATCAACAAAGCCATCGCATTTGTCTCAAATCACCCATATAAACATTTAGTCTAATCGTCTCTACCACCGTCGCTTAAGAGAAAATCAAACCATGTTTGATAAAATGGCAACTTTCGTTCACACATTTCATCAAACACTTGGTGTTCATATGGGCAATACCCAAATCATTTACCACAAACTTACTAATTAACCAACCTAATACCCCACATGATCCACCCTTAGGCTCCCCCTAAACCCTAGAGGAGAAACTACTCACACATGGCAAAGGGAATCAAAGCACTAAAGGAAAGGGGGAGTTCAATCAACATTATGCTATGAGAAGAATAAAGATAACAATCAAAAGATGAACTATAAACTAGAAATGGAAATTAATTGCATAAACAATAAAAAAGATGAGAAATTTATACCAAACAAAGCTTATATTGATGAATATGGGGGAATGTCTTCACCCAAGTCTTCAATACAAACCCCAAAACTGAAATGAAAGACTAGATTCAACAACTAGAAATGAGAAACTAAACTAGATTAGGGAAATATTAGGAGAGTAATTAGGGATTAATTTGGGTTACAAATTTCTAGGGTTTCGTGCTAAGGAGAATGTAAAAAACTGC
This sequence comes from Heliosperma pusillum, assembly GCA_022085475.1. Classification (NCBI taxonomy): domain Eukaryota; kingdom Viridiplantae; phylum Streptophyta; class Magnoliopsida; order Caryophyllales; family Caryophyllaceae; genus Heliosperma; species Heliosperma pusillum. Next base: position 14,179 of record JAIUZE010009648.1, on the reverse strand, counting down.
TTACAAAATAATAAGGGGGGGTATATATAGGTATCTCGAAATTAAGGAAGAAATTAGAAGAAGAGGGCGAAATTTCAGTCTTGTGTTCCCGGCCGGTCGACCGGCCGCCGGGCCTCTGACCGGCCTGGAGCACATCAGTGACTTCAGGAACTCCGTCTTCAAAATCCTCAAAATTTCACTAAGTATGGAAAAATGGGGGTCTGGGCCGGTCGACCGGCCGCCGGTCCCCCACCGGCCTGGAGCACCAAAACCCTCTCATGTGGCTTCTGATGTAGGCGCAGGCCGGGTAGTCGACCGGCCGCCGGTAGGCCGGCCGGCGCTACCTGGGGCCTTTTCTTCACTTTTCAACTTCTTTCATTTGTGGAGTGGTGGTCTGGGCCGGTTGGCCGGCCGCCGGTCTGGGGACCGGCCTGGGCCACCTGATGACTCAATTCTTCACTTCTTCATCTCATCTTCGAATCCCGACTCATGCAAGACCCTATTGCTCCGATTTCTTCATTTCCGCCTTAATTCCTACAAATTAAGACCGATATTCATAGCACGGGAAAACGGGAAGGAGAATGCAATCAAGGGCACGCAAATCCGTGTAAACGGACCAAAATGGGGACGAAAATGAGGAAAAAACGTGACTAATTAAATGCTTATCAAAATTCCCCACACTTAAGACTTACTCGTCCCCGAGTAAGTAAACAAAATTCGAGACCCATAAGTACCCTTATTCAATACTACTCTAATATTAAGGCTACAACCTAAACTATTAATAATATCCGACGGTAGGCAATTAACGGGCCTCCTCCGTCCCTTCAACTCACAACGAGATACTCATGAGGTAGAGTACCTCCTTGCAAGGCAAGTAGGGGCTTGCTCAAAATCGCGACACATCCAAATGATAAGCACGTAAGAGCACGACAAAGATGCATCTAACAAGAGAATAATCACATGCCTCATCCATGTGACGGAAATATCTAAGAGGAAAACCGTCTAAATAATGCATGATCCTTATAAGCCACTAGTATCATAAAGCATGGAAAAATGTTCGCCTCCTAGCGGTGCAAGTCTAATGAGAATTTTGAGCTCCGTCTACTATTTGCTTTGTCAAAAGCGATAAAATGGAAGATGGAAATGAAATCCTCGTGACGTTATTAAGCACAATAGCATATGGAATTCACGTTTCTCAAATAAATGAGACACAAGGGTCGTCCCGTCTCACCATGCAACTTCAAAGGCAAATGATTCAAGAAGGATAAAAGGAAATTGAGATTTGAGTCTAAGTGCTGCAAAACTTTTCATTTCACACTTTGCTTTCTTTTTCTTTTTCTTTCTTTTTGATTTGCATTTTGGTTTGCAATTTTTGGCATGAAAGCGCACGGTTTCCGTCAAGGACATGCGGTCGGAACCAACAATAGGGGTATCCCCCCCGTAGTGGCATCGAAAGGGGGCCTAGATATGGGCCCACTAGAATCCCTAGAAGTTCCGTTTTGCACTTCCTCGACGAAAACAAGAAAAGATGATAATTGACTCAATATTTTCAGCTTGTTTGATTTGTTTCCTTTTTTGATCAAAAGTGGAAGAAAAATGAATCATGGTTGGTTGCATAGCAAGAACGGTCACCTAAGAATCCTTTCTACCATCGGAATAATCACATCAATCGAGGGTGTCGAGGTGGAATAAGCGCAAACTCGTGACTCGGCACTAGTAGACGGGTTAAAACTCACTAAAAATGCACAACCCAGGGCGTCTAAAATTCCACGATTAAGATGAACACTTTATGAATAAAAAAAAGTAGCAAAAAGGGACTATGCACATTCAACAAGTTTTCCAAAAAGACAATTATTAAAACATTTTTCTAAATGCAACGATATGCCATGATGCAATCTAGCATATATACAACTTAAATGCACATGCTCTAACCGACTATATGGCACATAAGCTAATGCTATCTCCTAACAGCACACAAGTGGCACACACGCCAATCAACAAAATTCACACCATCGTCATCAACACATCTCATCCTCAAATAAGAAGAAAAGGAGATAAGGGAGAAGGGAAATAGGAAAGGTCTCACCAAAGCGTCTTCATTTTCCCTTTTTCGTGCCTCATATGATGTGGGGCGCACCTATGGATGGAGATAAAAAGAAACACACGGCAATATATATAAAATAAACTATATACAAACTAATCTAAACATATATTTTTTGGAAAATTTTCAAATTTTTCGATTTTTAGGCATTTTTCAACTTTTTTCAAAAATCAACGATATATACAAAAGAAATAAAATCCTCCCCACACTTAAGACTTACTCGTCCTCGAGTAAGTGACTCAAACATGAAAGGAGGGAAAAAAAAGAAAAGGAAAACAAAACAAATTTTTGGGTTTTTCAATTTTTTTGGGAATTCCCTCCCCACACTTGGTATTTACATGGTGTGAGGGGTGAATTCAATGCAAATAACATGTTTTTGGGTTTTTAAATATTTTGAAAAATAAAAACTTGTTTTTGGGGTTTTTGATTTTTGAAGAGAAATCACAATATGAACAATATATACAAGAGGGTTAGCTCTAGGAAATGCATGAACTAAATAAAATTCCTAAAACTAAATGCAAAATGATATAATACAATGTCATGATCTAAGTAAATGCAAACTACACTATATGCTAATCTAGAGTCTCGCTGCGGTGGTAAGGTGCATAAATGCAAGCCCCTCAGGGGGGTACCTCCCACAGGAAAGTCTAGTGTGCCATATCGGAGTCTCGTCGTGGCGGTAAAATGCATAAATGCACGCCCCTCATGGGGGTACCAACCACGGGAAAGTCTAAAAATGACACCAAACAAAATGCAACTACGCTATATGGATGCAAGGCTAATATGTGACGATATGGTACAAAATTAAATTCTAATGCAAGCCTAAATGGATGCAACTAAATGGATGACTAAGCTAAGATATAATACAACTATCTAAATGCATGCGAAAATATAAATATGATGAAGATTTGGATTAAAAGGGATCATACTCATGGGTTTCCGGCCTCAAGAGTATCCAGGGAAATCAGAGGATGTAGTATCAAATTGGCCATGACTGGCCTCAGCAAAAGACGCATCTACATCCCTGGCTCCCGAACCAGAGCCGCCACCCTCCACAATCTCGAACCGGGGACCCATCCTGTCAAACCACTCGGCATTCTGAGCCGCAATCTCTGGGTCCACCTCCTCCTCATCAACTACCGGCTGAGCAAAAACCGGCGCAGAAGAATAATAGTCATGCTGAATATTGAAATCACCAAACACCCTAGAACCCTGATCATACCCGCCCTCTGGCCACATGAAATAGGACGGATGTGGGCCAACTGGCTCCCTATACCCCGCCCTACACCAATTATCGTAAGAAGGGTATTGGCCAAGAGCCAAGTCATAATACATCCTGTCCATCCGCTGCGACAAAAGAGCTCTATCCCGAGCTTCCTCCTCTCGCCACTTAGCTGCCGCCTCTCTCTCCCTAGCCGCTGCCTCTCTCTCCGTAGTTGCTGCCTCGGAGGCCAAAGTCATATCGGCCATGAACTGGATCAAGGAAGGATCCAAAGGAGGGTAACTGGTAGTGGTGGAAGTGGATGCGTCGGGTTGGGATGAATTGGGCCAAGGACGCCACTGCTGCTGATGATAGAAGGGGCTCATATAGGGTAAGGTGGTGGAAGTGGGGCCCCGCTCCTCTCTCCGATATGTAGTGACGGGGGCAGTAGGATCTCGCCTAAATGCGGTAACTGGAGCTAAAGGATCTTCCGGGGTTTACTCAGGTGGTGGTGGAGGGTTCTCCTCCACTAGGGGAAGGAGATAGTGCGCGCTATCAGGAACCACTTTCATAGCCGCACCATTCGGGAGGGGGATAGAATTGACCCCTCGAACCCTCCAATATGTCTTCCCGTCCTCAACTCTCTTTACAACCCACTCAAGCTTCTTAGAAATGTAATCCTCCGTCATCAAGGAGCAACCCCCTAAACACCTCAAATTACGCTCATCAAGAGCATCTCTACATAGGACATGGGCAATCTTGGTGACAATTCCCCCTAAATGGATTCCGGTCGGGCTAAACGGGTCATTGGCAATTTTCTGGAAGTGGATAACGACATGATGACCGATGTTGACCCCAAATTTGTTCGGCTTTTGGAACAAGTAAGCCGCCAAAATCGAAAGCTCATCGGCCCTAAAATTATGACACTCCTCTCTCCCAAACAACGTCCAACCCATAAACCTATGCCAAAACCTAATAGGGGCATGGTGGCAAGCATTTGCCGGCCTCTTAGTTCCCTTCGCAAATTCAAAACCCGATATAGCAGTCCACACATCATTCACATTAAAGTTTTCGGGGACCTTGTACGACTTATGAAATTTGACCCCTAAAACCTTACAAAATTTCTCAAGGGGAAGGTTAAAAGCAGTATTAAGAAGGCGAAAAGAAACAATTTTGACCATACCCGTATTCCTATCCTTCTCATGGCTAAACGAACTCAAAAACTCCCAAGTAAGACGGGGGTAAGTACGGAAGTGCTGACCGTATAGTTCCCCCATCCCCAACCCTTTGAAAAGTTCAAGAGTGACCGTATCAAGGCCGAGGTTCCGCATAGTATTCCGACAAATAAAACGGGAGTGGGGAAGAGGTCTACGCTTTAAACATTGAAATTTACCTCTTGCGATTTCGCTTGCGAAGACGATATCCGGAAAATCGTTATCCGGACCCATTCCCGCCGTCACTTGCTGGAGCCTAGCCTCCAACTCCGCCTCAAGTTGAGCCCTTGTTCTTTTCCGAGGTGGTTGTTGAGCCATGGAGATTTTCGTTATAATCAATTGAAAGAGGGAAAAATTGGGTTTTTGAGGTTTTGGGATGAATTTATTTGATGTAGTGGGTTAATTTGTGGGTTGAATGTGGGATTGGGTGAGTATTGGGGTTGTTTTTGTGAGTTTTGGTGAGTTTTTGTGGAGGTTTGAAGGGAAGAAGAAGAAAGAAAGGAAGAAGAATGAAGAAGAATGGAGAAAAAGAAGGGGTTTCACGAGTGATATAAGGCTCTCGGGTGAGTTCTGGGCCGGTCCAGGCACCGGCCGCCGGTCGACCGGCCTGGACCCCAAGTTAAAAATTTGATTTTTCTGGTTTTTTGAGTTTTCTCGTGTTCAGGTAGCGCAGGCCGGTCGACACCCCGGCTGCCGGTCGACCGGCCTGGAACTCAGCTCGAAAATACAGGCTTTCAAAAGTTCAGTATGTGGTGCTCTAGGCCGGTTGTCAGACCGGCCGCCGGTAGACCGGCCTAGAACGCAGCTCGAAAATTCAGTCTTTCAAAAGCTCAGTTACAATGTGCTCTGGGCCGGTTTATTGACCGGCCGCCGGTAAACCGGCACAGAACACAGTCCAAAAACTTCCAAAAAAATTCAACCTCTATGATAATGTGATCCAGGCCGGTCGGCACACCGGCTGCCGGCCGCCCGGCCTGGGATACCTGCACTTCAAATTCCCTTCTTCAAAAGTCACCTTCTGGAGTGCTCTGGGTCGGTCGACACCCCGGCTGCCGGTTGACCGGCCTGGAGCACTTCTTCATGTCTTTAAATTCTCAACAAATCCCCTAAGAAACCCAAGTCACCAACAAACTCGATCCTACCAACATATTCCCAATGATACGGTTGCAAACCAAACCCGACTACAAGTGTTTCAAACTTTCCTAAAACTTCTTCCTAAAGACGAAAAACCCGAGTACACAAATCCAAATCTTCACAACTATTCCTAATATGCATGCTATATACAAAAAAATTGGTGGTTGTTGAGGGACTCCACCAAACCTATCAAATCACAAGAGTTTACAAACAAGACTCCTCCTCGGGAAGTGGATCCCCAAGGAAGAGTACTTCCACCGTTCCCTTTTCATCTCCATCGAAATATCTTTTCACTCGATGCCCATTGACCTTGAAATTACCACCTTCTTCGCTCCAAAGTTCAAAAGCTCCATGTGGTGAAATGTCGATAACTTTGAAAGGACCCGACCATCTAGAGCGTAGCTTTCCCGGAAACAACTTGACTCTAGAATTATAGAGTAAGACTTGGTCACCCACTTTTACATCTTTATCAACCAATTTGGCATCATGCCATTTCTTTGTTTGCTCCTTGTAGATCTTTGAGCTCTCGTAGGCATCAAGTCTTAGCTCTTCAAGTTCATTCATTTTGAGAAATCGTAGCTCTCCGGCCATATCAATATCAAAGTTCATCTCCTTTAAGGCCCACCATGCCTTGTGCTCCAACTCGATTGGTAAGTGACAAGCTTTGCCATAGACAAGCTTGTAGGGAGTTGTGCCGAGGGGAGTTTTGAAGGCGGTGCGTAGGGCCCATAGAACATCCGGAAGCTTTTGAGACCAATCCTTCCTACCTTTGCTTGTAGTCTTCTCCAAGATAGCTTTTATTTGACGGTTTGAGATCTCTACTTGCCCACTAGTTTGAGGGTGGTAGGCAAGAGCGGTCTTATGAGTGACACCATGGGAAGAAAGTAAGAACTTGAAAGTGCTCTTCCTAAAGTGCGAACCCCCGTCGCTAATCACCACCCTTGGGGTCCCAAATCTCGGAAATATAGTGTTCTTGAAGAGCTTGATAACAACCTTAGCATCATTTGTTGGGGTGGCGACGGCTTCAATCCACTTGGACACATAGTCCACCGCTACCAAAATGTACTCATTCCCGCAAGAGTTGGGAAATGGTCCCATGAAATCAACTCCCCAACAATCAAAAAGCTCAATCTCAAGAATGTTTTGAAGGGGCATCTCATTCCTTTGACTAATATTCCCCGTTCTTTGGCACCGATCACAAGATTTGACAAAGTAGTGGATATCCTTGAACATAGATGGCCAATAGAAACCACCTTGTAACACCTTTGCAATGGTGCGAGATGTACCAAGGTGGCCCCCATAGGCCGAGTTGTGAATTCTATCAACTATCTCCATACCTTCTTCTCTAGGAACACATCTTCGGAACATGCCATCACCACACTTGCGAAAAAGATGTGGGTCATTCCAAAAATAGCGTTTTGAGTCATGCTTCAACTTCCTCCTAGCTCTAGCATCCAACTCTTCCGGAATAAACCCACTCACAATCAAATTTGCCAAGTCCGCAAACCATGGTGATTTACCACCTATCATCATCAAACTATCTTCTCTCAACCACTCATTGATCGGGCCACTCTCATCCTTCAACCCATGATCTTCGGTAGTCAATCTAGATAGGTGGTCGGCAACAACATTCTCCGACCCCGCCTTGTCTTTAATTTCCAAGTCAAACTCTTGAAGTAAAAGAATCCACCTCAAAAGCCTTGGCTTTGCATCCTTTTTCACTAACAATTGCCTCAAAGCGGAGTGATCCGAGTATACCACAACTTTAGCACCAACAAAGTATTGCCGGAACTTTTCCACGGCATGAACAATGGCTAGCATCTCCTTTTCCGTCGTAGAGTAGTTGACTTGGGCTTGATCAAGAGTTTTGCTTGTATAGTAGATTACATGGTGCTTCTTGTCCACAACTTGGCCAAGCACCGCCCCGACCGCATAATCGGAGGCGTCGCACATAACTTCGAAGGGAAGGCTCCAATCCGGTGATCGGATTATGGGAGCCGTCACAAGAGCCTCCTTCAACCTACAAAAAGCACTCAAGCAAAATTCATCAAATACAAATGGTGTGTCTTTGAGAAGAAGAGAAGTTAAAGGCTTGGCTATTTTTGAAAAATCTTTGATGAAACGTCGGTAAAAGCCCGCATGGCCTAGAAAGCTTCTCACTCCCTTCACATTAGTAGGGGGTGACAAGTTTTCTATTACCGAAACCTTAGCCATATCAACTTCTATGCCTCTCTTAGACACGATGTGACCAAGCACAACCCCCTCCTCCACCATAAAGTGGCATTTCTCCCAATTGAGGACGAGGTTGTGCTCCTCACACCTTTGCAAAACATTAGACAAATTCAAAAGCCCAAGATCAAATGAGTCTCCATGGACACTAAAGTCGTCCATGAAGACCTCCATACTCTTCTCAAGAAAATCGGCAAAAATAGCCGTCATACACCGTTGGAAAGTCCCCGGAGCATTACAAAGCCCAAAGGGCATCCTCCTATAAGCATAAACTCCTATGGGACAAGTGAATGTGGTTTTCTCTTGGTCTTCCGGGTGTATGGGGATTTGGAAAAACCCGGAATAACCATCTAGAAATGAATAGTAAGAATGCCCCGCCAACCTTTCAAGCATTTGGTCAATAAAGGGGATGGGGTAGTGGTCTTTGAGGGTGGCGGCATTTAATTTGCGATAGTCAATGCACATCCGCCACCCGGTCACGGGTCTAGAAGCTAAGAGAGTCCCATCCTCTTGTTCCACCATAGTTACCCCTCCTTTCTTGGGCACTACATGGACGGGACTCACCCAAGAGCTATCGGTTATTTGGTAAATTATCCCGGCCTCTAGCAACTTCATCACCTCACTTTTTACCACTTCCGCCATCTTAGGGTTCAACCTACGTAGCCCATCTACCTTAGGTTTGCTACCCTCCTCCAAGACAATCCTATGCATGCAAAGATTAGGACTTAACCCTTTGATATCATCAATGCTATATCCAAGTGAACCCCTATGAGTTTTCAAGACTTTCAAAAGTTCAAGTTCTTGGCCTTCACTTAAATTAGCATTAATGATAACGGGATAAGTCTCTCCCTCACCTAAAAAAGAGTACTTAAGTGAGGGAGGTAAGGGCTTAAGTTGTACCTTTGGAGGGAGAAGGCCCTCCACCTTCTTCATTAGCTCATCATCTACCTCGTGGTCATCTCCCATCTCCTCATCATGGAGTGCCACTTGTAGAGCTTCTTCTTCATGCTTCTCCTCTTCATGCACTTTCTCAACCACTTCCTCTATGACCTCTACCGAGCATGCCTTGTGAAACATTGGTCCCTTCACTAGATGTGGAAGATTAAATTCAAGAGTTTCGTTTCCCACCCTAAAGGTTAGCCGCCCGTCCCTCACATCAATGAGGACACCTCCGGTAGCCAAAAAGGGTCTACCGAGGATAATGGGAGTGTGGCTATCCTCCGGGATATCTAGGACAACGAAATCCGTGGGGATCAAAAATTTGCCAACTTTAACGGGTACGTCCTCAAGCACACCCAAAGGTTGCTTAACGGACCTATCCGCTAGTTGTAGAGTCATAGAAGTGTGGGTTAAACTTTCAAGTCCAATTCTTTTAGCAATAGTTAAGGGAATGACACTTACACTTGCACCATTGTCACATAATGCCCTTGAAATCATGACTCCCCCCACAACACAAGGAATAGAGAAACTTCCGGGGTCCCCAAGTTTTTTTGGCATTTTGAAAGAGTTAGGATTAATGAGGAGAGCACTACACTCCGCCTCCATAATCATAACATCTTGGGTACCCAAAGTTCTCTTATGAGTCAAGATGTCTTTTAGAAATTTTGAGTAAGTGGGCATGTTCAATATAACATCGGTGAAAGGTAAGGTCACTTCAAGTCCCTCAAGCATTTTTCTAAATTGGGTGAACTTGAAGTTTGCCTTAGTTTTCAAAGCTCTAGAGGGGTAGGGGATATCGGAAACAACAAGTGGAGAACTAAAAGATACCTTTGGAATGGGAGTTTTCTTGGTTACCTTAGCTCTTGCTAGTGGTTGTACCTCTACTTCATCATCATTGACATCCTTGTTCATCTCCTCTTCATAAGGCATAATTTCGACATACCCTTCTTCTCCCTCTTTGGGTTGATCATCCTCACCCTTGCCATCATCTTTTGACTCCAAGGTGGGAGTCAAAAAGGGCTCTTCAAGTTCTTCTCCTTCCTCAACATGCTCATCATTTGGAATCTCATCATTCATCATATCCATGTAGGGGTTATCAAGCACTAGTCCACTTCTTAAAGTCACCGCACATGCATGGTGGCTTGATGAAGCATCCTTGGAGCTTTTCCCTTGAGCAAGTAGACCTCCCGGAGGCCTTTGAGGATTGTTCAAAGCTTGAGAAGCTAACCTAGCTTCCAATTCTCTCACCTCTTTTTGTGAGCATTGGTGACATTTTGCAAAGTCAAGTTGTTTTGGATTTCCATGTTTTTGACTAATTGCAAAACTTCACTTATTGAAGGATCATTCTCTTGGTGGGGTTGATTTGTCAAAGGAAGGGCAAAAGCATAGTCATTCCGACTACTTGAACCTTGGTTGTTGTTTCTTTGGTTGTTAAAGTTTCCTTGTTGATTGTTGTTAAAATTCCCTTGTTGCCCCCTTGAACCTTGATTGTTGAAATTTGACCCTTGGTTGTTGTTGAAATTTGGCCCTTGGCCTTGGAAAGATTGATCGGGAACCCCTTGACTTGCTTGATTGTTTTGATTGCCTTGGTAAAAATTACCTTGGCCTTGATTGTTGAAGTTTTGGTTCCCTTGATTTTGATTCCAATTTCCTTGACCTTGATTCCAATTACCTTGGTTTTGGAAGTTACCTTGGTTATTGTAACCTTGATCATTGAAGTGTTGATTTTGGAATTGGTTGGATCCTTGACCTTGTTGAGAGTTGTTGAATTGATTGTTATAGTTTCCTCTAGAAAATTGACCTCCTCCTCTAGGTTGGGAAAAACCCGGAGGGTTGGAAGGTTGAGTTTGTGTGTGTTGAGGGTTTAAGACATTTTGGCTTTTGTAACTCATGTTTGGGTGAAATTTTGAGCTTGGATGATAGAAATTTGAATTTGGGTTGTAAGCTCCTTGATTTTGGAATTGAGGCCTTGAGGGCCGTGGGTTGTTGTTGACTCCTTGAAAAGCATTCACATGTTGGTAGTCATTTCCTCCTTCATTGCTATAAGAAACATTGTTCCCACAAACTTCAAAGGTGTGTCCATATCCATTGCAAATTTCACAAGTGGGGGTTTGATAAGCTTCCACCATAGGAGGTGCATAAGACCCACTAGCTTCATTCACATGATGGCCTTGACTTTGATTTTGAGCTTTTTGAAGCTCGGCAAAACCCTTAGTAAAAGTTTGTGTGAGCAAATCAATCTTGGCATTGGTATCCGCATTTGAGAAGTTCTTCACTTGGGTACTTAGAACTCCTTCTCAAGCTATTTCCTCTAGAACTAGTACCATAGCTAGATTCCGACTCAACCATCTTCTTAATCAATGCCGCCCCTTGTTGGTCATTCAAATGATCAAAACTTCCCCCCGCGGAAGCATTCACCATGGCCTTGGTTTGAGGGAGGAGAGTTTGATAAAAGGTTTGAGTGACATACCAATCCGCAATTCCATGGTGAGGGCATCGGGCAAGTAAATCAATGAACCGATCCCATGCTTCTCCCAAGGACTCTCCATCCTCTTGTTGGAAGGTGGTAATCTCGTTTCTTAGCATCGCCGTTTTGGAGGCGGGGTAGTACTTACTTAGAAACTCCTTAGCCAAATCATCCCAAGTGGTGAAAGTGTTTGGAGGATGGTTATTCAACCACCTCTCCGCCCGGTCCTTGAGGGAAAATGGGAACAACATGAGGCAAAGGGTTTCCTCGGGCACCCCATTCCTTTTCATGATTCCTACCCTACTTTTGAACTTTCTCAAGTGGGCATGGGCATCTTCATCGGGGAGGCCTCCAAAGCTATCCCGCTCAATAGAACTCATTTGAGCCGGGTGAAGCTCAAAATTATTTGGGGCCAAGACACCGAAGTTGATTGGAGATTGGGTATCATCGTGGTTGGGACGGTTACGATCACGTAAAGTCGTCATTTGTGGTTGATTTTGTTGTTGAGGTATTGTAGGTGGTGAATTTGGTGGTGTATTTTGTTGTGTATTGTAGAAGGGGTTTTCAAATATGGGTTCACTGGTGTTGTTTTGTGGGTAATCGATTGTTGGAGTGGATGTAGAAGCAATTGAAGTATTGGCTTGTTGATGGCTAACTCTTCTTGAATTCCTAACCCGAGCAAGTGTATTGGCACGGAGAGTCCTAAACAACCTTTCGGGTTCCGGATGGCTCAAGAACAACCCTTCACCCCTAGGCATGCACTCAAAAGCAACTCAAAAACAAGTTAGACTCCTAGTGTGTTTTTGGGCACACTAGGGGAAGACAATAATGCAAGGCACTCTACAAATAATCTAACAACTAAAAACCAACAAAAACAACAAGTAACTTGGCTAAATCTAAGACACAAAACAAACTACGAGTTTCCTTACGCCATCCCCGGCAACGGCGCCATTTGATGAGCGGTTTGTCGCGTACCGCTCAAGCAAAAACAATTTATAAAACCCAACTAATGCGATAGCGGAAGTCGGGGTCGAACCACAAGGATGGTGGGGTCAACTACTAGTTCGATTGAATCCTATTCTAGCCTAAAATATGACGGATGGGAAAGTTAACTAAAAATTAGGAAAAACAAGTAATCGCTAAGTAATAAAGACGAAAACAATTAAGGGAAGGACTAGGGTGAAGGGTTCACCTTAGGGGGATTTAATGGGTTAGTCGGGTAACTAGCAAATGGGTAAATAATTCGAGTAAAATCGATTGCTAATGTCTCAACAATCGATAATCATCAACAACGCCATCGCATTTGTCTCAAATCACCCATATAAACACTTAGTCTAATCGTCTCTACCACCGTCGCTTAAGAGAAAATCAAACCATGTTTGATAAAATGGCAACTTTCGTTCACACATTTCATCAAACACTTGGTGTTCATATGGGCAATACCCAAATCATTTACCACAAACTTACTAATTAACCAACCTAATACCCCATATGATCCTCCCTTAGGTTCCCCCTAAACCCTAGAGGATAATCTACTCACACATGGTAAAGGGAATCAAAGCACTAAAGGGAAGGGGGAGTTCAATCAACATTATGCTATGAGAAGAATAAAGATAACAATCAAAAGATGAACTATAAACTAGAAATGGAAATTAATTGCATAAACAATAAAAAAGATGAGAAATTTAATACCAAACAAACCTTATATTGATGAATATGGGGGAATGTCTTCACCCAAGTCTTCAATACAAACCCCAAAAATGAAATGAAAGACTAGATTCAACAACTTGAAATGAGAAACTAAACTAGATTAGGGAAATATTAGGAGAGTAATTAGGGATTAATTTAGGTTACAAATTTCTAGGGTTTCGTGCTAAGGAGAATGTAAAAGGACTAAAAAAAAACTGCTTACAAAATAATAATGGGGGGTATATATAGGTATCTCGAAATTAAGGAAGAAATTAGAAGAAGAGGCGGATTTTGCGATGTTGCGTTCCCGGCCGGTCGACCGGCCGCCGGGCCTCTGACCGGCCTGGAGCACATCAGTGACTTCAGGAACTCCGTCTTCAAAATCCTCAAAATTTCACTAAGTATGGAAAAATGGGGGTCTGGGCCGGTCAACCGGCCGCCGGTCCCCAACCGGCCTGGAGCACCATTTGATTCTCAATGGCTTCTGATGTAGGTGTAGGCCGGGTAGTCGACCGGCCGCCGGTAGGCCGGCCGGCGCTACCTGGACCTTTTCTTCACTTTTCAGATTCTTTCATTTGTAGAGTGGTGGTCTGGGCCGGTTGGCCGGCCGCCGGTCTGGGGACCGGCCTGGACCACCTGATGACTCAATTCTTCACTTCTTTATCTCATCTTCGAATCCCGACTCATGCAAGACCCTATTGCTCCGATTTCTTCATTTCCGCCTTAATTCCTACAAATTAAGACTGACATTTATAGTACGGGAAATCCGGAAGCAAATGCAATCAAGGGCACGCAAATCCGTGTAAACGGACCAAAATGGGGACGAAAATGAGGGAAAAACGTGACTAATTAAATGCTTATCAGTTGGTCATTAATTAGATCGATTTGATTTCATTTGCTAAATATTACGGTTTAATCATAACAATTATGAAATAAAACCAAAATAAAATATAAACATCATAAAATTTGAAACCAAAAATTTTGTACATTCTGGAACAATTCCAGGAAATATCAAAATAAAAAAATATTTGCTCAAAAATTTAAATTAATTTTATGAACAAATAGCTTTGTATTTAATGGTTTTATCAAATAAAAACATTAGATATAGTAAAACAGTGAAAACAATTATGAAATTTCACCAAGAGTATCTACATCAGAATTTAAAATGTAAAAAAAATTTTTAAGACCTTAAATGGACGTTTCAATTTTATGAACATTATAATCTC
>JAIUZE010009646.1:0-34443 GCA_022085475.1 Heliosperma pusillum | reverse complement strand
GTAACCCGAAACGAAGCCGGTCTCGACCTGATCAAGCATATTGACCTGATATATCCCGACTCATTGGTCAACCGATCCGAAACTGAACCGACCTGTTGTAGTTATTGACCCGATTAACCTGACCCGTAAGCAACCCAACCCGAACCCAACTCGACCTGAATAAGCAACTTGACCCGACCAAACCCGAGCCCGACATGACCCGAACTGCCTAAACCCGACCCATAACCGATCTGATTGACCCGATTGCCACCTCTAAGTGGCACGTTAATTAAATAATCCCTCATATTCTCAATAACCTTCCCCTTTCACTTTAACACAAAAATTAAAAAAACACACTACCCCACAATATAATTAAATTTGGACCAAACAAATATACTACCCCACCATACAATTAAATTTGGACCACACAAACACTTACAAAAAAAAATATGGAAAGTATTGTAAATAGACAAAAATAGAAATGGGGAATGTTATTAAGAATAGGAGGGAATACAATATAGAGCTATAGACTTTCAACTTGCCTTCCTATAATTATTAAAAGTATATGTGAAATTATCGTAATATTCACGTCATTTTATTCCTTTAACGCATGCATAACTATCATTAACGAACTAACCGATATCTAATAGTTACATAAATGCTCAGAATTGACTGTTAAATAACGATAATTGCAAAAATTCCAAAAAGGGGTTGGTTTTTAAACTACGGTTTCAGCTAAAGATAACTCATTAATGTAAGTTATCGACTTGTCGTGCTATTACGCGACATTACTTTTTAATATGATATTGGCAGTTGTGACCGTTACATAACTGACATGCACTCACTCATCAAGTTATTGATTTTTTGTCCTTCGTATCTAATCATAATAATAATTTCACTTTGTAGAACTTAATCAACAATACAATCAAAAAAAGATCATTATCGTATTCAAGACCAACCCGATGCAAGCTTGGAGTCAATTAACACAATAACCATGAAACATCTTATAAAAAACTGAGCACCTATCCGATAATTAATATCGTCTTATACAATAATTTGTATCCGGAGCCAACTTAATCCATATATGACCCAAAAAACGCTATTCTAAGGCGTTACTCTATTTTGCTTGCTTTGCCACATAAACTCTTTCCTTTTTCGGTTCTCTTCTCAACATGATCTAGGCCTATAAAAACAGCTCAAGTATCACCTAATTTCTTCACAAATTTGTTTATCACCATCAATCAAATAAAAAATAAAAAAGGTCCTTTTCCTATATTTTCTCAAAAAAAAAATCTGTTTTCCTTGCTCTAATTAGCCGTCATGACAAACTCTTCAGCCAATGTTACATGTCCTAATCAAAATGATGATAATAACAATGAGGTTAATTTTATCTCTTTTGCTCTAAACATATGTTTACCATAGACTCTTTCTCATGCAACAAATGTTTCGACTATATTTTGTTTGTTCTTCAATATTCATGCTTGTTTATCTAATTGATTTTGCTTGTTTTTAATGTAACATGTGTTAATAAAGTGAAAGCTTTATAAAGAACTCATTTTTTTATATTCTTCAATCATCATGCTTATTTTATTTTGTTTGATGAATTTTATTTGATGATGTTTTTCTTATACACTCATGTCATCGTAGTTATTTATTTATTTATTTTATTATTATTATTTTTAAGAGAGATTTAATTAAATATAAATAAATGATTGAAATGGAAAAGGCAAAATAATACCGTTGATGACTCCATTTTATATATAGTTTAACTCTCTAGTTTAGCTCGGTTTATTTGATTATTATACTTTGTTTAGTATATTTGTGAGCTAATTACGTGTTCTAGGTGTATTGCTTATGTTTGTTACAATTTGTAGGAATCTAAGCATTTAGGAGGCTTTTTCCTAGCACATTAGCAAGCATCAAAGTTCACTAAGCTAAAATGGAAGTAAGATGGACCATGGAAGGATGCTATGAGAAATGACAAGCCCAAGCCAAGCATGAGGATTTGTAAAATGGTTTGGTGTACAAATGAGAAACCAAAATGAAGCCCAACTTAAGGAGTCCACAACTCAACATAGGAATGCTCATGGGATGCCAAGCTATGCAATTAACCGGAGAATTAAGGAGTTTAAAGGCGTATCATAGGATTACTCAAGCATTTAATTGAGTCATTAAGCAAATGTACCCGGATTAGTGACACCCCGATCGGGATTCCCATTCCCCGATCGGGGTTTGGGTGCTGTAAGTTGCATCTGTTTCAAGTCCCTCTCCCTATATAAAGGAGAGGGACTTCGACACTTAGGAGCATCTTGTACAACATTTTACACTCTTAAAACACTCTTTTACATAATATCATTAGTCATTAGATTAGGTTTAGAATAGCTTAATTTCCATTAGTTATTACAAATAATTCCTTAAAGTATTTCAATTTATATTACAAGTTCATTTGCAAGTTATTTGGTTCCATTGTGTTCTTCAATTCCAGGTTTTATTTCCTTTGTTGAGGTAATTATATTTCTTGTATTGTTTTGTTATTTCCTTTGTCATTTCCATTATTATTTAGTTATCATGTTTACTTTATCATTTGTTATTAGATTAGTTATCATTATGCAAGAGTAGTTGCTTTGTGTAGGGAATTAGGGAAGTCATGCATAAATAATATTTGCAATTGTTGAAATGAGATGTTATGATATCAAATAGTTGTTTCTATCACATGCTTGCATTGTATTGTTAGTCTTTGATTATTGATCACAATCCTTGATTAAATTCATTAATTCTTTCTACAAGTCGAGAGACACAGAATTGAACTAGACTAAGCATGTGTTGGTAGATCGACCTAGCTAAAGCGAGAGTTCGTTAGGACCCGATCTATGGTTGACACTAATATCGAGAGGTGGGTGTCTTTAGCCTAAATAATTATCTTTATTATCAATTTCCTAGTTTGACATGAGCATTTACATAATTTGCATGTGTGACCCGACCTCCCTAGACTCTTCCTTTATTATTATTGTTGTTTCATAAACCCAACCAAACCAATCGGGAACCGACTTTGATAGAATTCACCCCATAACAACTTGTATAGCAACTCTCGTCTCCTTGTGTTCGACCCCTATTACTACATTCATTTGTGTTTAGGGTATTTATCTTTGATTAGGTGTGCGACATAGCCTATCAACCGTTGATCTAGAGAAACAACGAGAAAATATTTTAGACTCAATAAGTGAGAAAAATAGGGGAATTATTTTTGCATTTTTTGTGTTAATCAAGTGAAGCTTAACTAATTACTCATTTTTTATGTTCCTCAATCTTTAAGAATTTGTCTGATACTGATGTTTGTCGTGTGTAATAATTATTCTAGTGATCGCACAAATAAAAACTTGAAAATATTTCGGACTCATTTACTGAGAAAATTAAAAGTAAAAAATTTATAGAGTTTTCTTTTATTGATTTAATGTTAAGTTTGAATTAATCACTAAGTGACCACTTATCCGATAATTAATAGCGTCTTTACAATAATTTGTATCTGGAACCAACTTAATCCATATATGATGATAAGTGAATATTTGTATGGTTTTAACCCCCAATTTAGCTCAGTTTTGTATGTCATTTGTGCTTTGTTAAGCCACTTTATGAGCTAATGTCGTCTTCTAGGCGAATTCCTATGTTCTAACGTGTTTTGTAGGGAAGTGACGTTTCTACGCCCTTTTTCTATATTCCCGAGCATTTGCCTAGAACCCGACGATTCGAAGAAGCAAGCTCGACCATATCAAAGGCAGTTCAAGAAGGTTCACTAATTCGAAAGAGAGAAGAAGCAAAGACGGTTTCGTAGTTGTCGGAAGATCAATCAATTAGGCGGAAGCAATCATCGCTTTACATCAAACCCTATCAACAAACCCGACTCAAGAGGTCAAGGGGGATGTTGGAAGTCAAGTCAAAGCGAAGGAAGATGAAACGTTAGTCAAGAGCTTCTAGATGTCAACTTACCCGATCGGGTAAGTGTGTACCCGATCGGGTATGTGTGCTGCTTCGAGCATTGCGGCTCCTTCATCCTATTTTTGACCTATGTGTTTAATGCCCGACCTCTTCTCGACGAAACCCTAATACTATAAATAGATGCTCTAGCCCTCATATCATATCATCCATCTCTTCACACAACATCTCTTCTCTTCTTACCTTTCTCTTTAGTTTAGTTCTTCTTCTTTCTTAGTTTAGTTTAGTTTTAGTTTTCTCTAGTTTAGTTTAGTCTAGTTCTAAGTTTTCTTCAATTGTAGTTGTTCTAGTTGTAATTGGAATTCAAGTTTTCGGGTTTGCATTTCCTATTCAAGTTCTTATTCCATTTCAATCTTTGCTCATCCTTTTTCGGTAATCTTTATTCTCGTCTTTACATTATAGTTTCATTTTCTTTTAGTATTTCCTTTATCATGTTTATCATTCTTAGTTTCATAATCTTAGTTTCCTTTTCATTGTTAATCATGCATAAGTAGTCACCCTTCTAGGGTGTAGGATAGCCATGTTAGATTAATTAAAAGATGATAATTGGATAAAAGAAATTGTGCCTTTAAAACGTTGTTTCTATGCATGTTTGGATTGTAACGATAGTTATCGATTTTTGGCCAAAATCATTTGGCTAGTATGAAATTCTTTTCCAAGGTAGACATACGAGATTTGAATAGACAAAACATGACATGGTAGATTAAGACCTATTAAATCGCACTAAAAGCCTACTAGACCATCTGATCTATGATTGTAATGAACACACCATTCTTACGAACGCTCAATGAATTATTTGCATATCCCAATTCCAATTTCATCAATATGTTAATGTACATGTGTGAACCTACTTCCCTAGATTCTTTTCTTTATTGCATTGTTATTATTTAATAATTAGTGACAAACATTTGCCAATCGTCCAAGGTAGAGTTCTAACCACAACTATTCACAAGTATCTCCCGTCTCCCCGAGATCGACCCCTTACTTCCCTAATTACATTAATTTGTTGTTAGCCTAGTCTGGGTTATTTATCTTTGATTAGGGTACGCGACAACCCGATCATATGACCCAAGAAACTTTTATTCTAAGACGTTACTCTATTTTGCTTGCTTTGCCACATAAACCCTTTCCTTTTTCGGTTCTTTTCTTAACATGATCTAGGCTATAAATACAGCTCAAGTATCAGCTGATTTCTTCACTAATTTGTTTATCACCATCAATCAAATAAAAAATAAAAAGGGTCATTTATCTATATTTTCTCAATATTTTTTTTCTTTTTCCTTGCTCTAATTAGCCGTCATGACAAACTCTTCAGCCAGTGTTACATCTCCTAATCAAAATGATGATAATAACAATGAGGTTAATTGTATCTCTTTTGCTCTAAACATATGTTTACCCTATAATCTTTCTCATGCAACAAATGTTTAGACTATTTTTTTTTCTTTCTTCAATGTTCATGCTTGTTTATTTCATTGATTTTGCTTGTTTTTAATGTAACATCTACTATATATATAAAAGCGGAAACATTTCTTGCTTTGTGATTGGGTGCTTGAATTAATTAATTTGTTGATTTTTATTAATTATAATTTTGCAAACTGGCCTGGTATGGTTATAAATATATTATATAATTTAACTTATAAGTATATCTATATTATTATTAATATTATTTTCCAATAAAACTGACATGAATAATAAACACCAACTTACGATTATATCATACTTCAATTGAAGGAGAGTATTTTTAGTTACATGAGAACTTTCTTACTAATTTGTGTAAAAGTGGGGAAAATAATATGTAAAATGAATTTTTAATTTATATTTGGTAAAAAATTAATGATCCTAAAACAAACGTGTACTAAATTTTCATTGGAATTATTCGTAAATATTGAAATAAAAAATTTAATGCATAAATCATTTTGTAAATATTAATCATATTTTAGAAGGTGTTTTTATTAAATGAAGTTAGAAAGTTAGTGGGCCCTTGTGTACATGATGAGGTGGCTTCACCAAATGACTCTAAATGTTTGTGTTTTAATAGAAGAATAGTCTTAAACCCGCAAAAATTGCACGGATATGTATTTCAAACAATATTCTTTTAGATGTTTTATACAAAAAACATGACTATGTTTTGTAAAGCCGTATTTAAGAATTTGAATTGTAAATTAGATTTGGAATTATAAGTTATTAAAGGACGAATTTTTGATATAAGACATATTAAGTTTTATTGTTCGAGTGCTCGTTGAAGTATGATTGTCCTCGTGATGGCAAAGTTTGAGTTCCTACAGAAATTGAATGAGAAATGAGTAATATTATATGTAAATGATCTTCTTGATAAATATAACTCCGTAATACAAAATTTTATGCATTTACGGGTTATATGTGCGAAAAGTAAGTATTGATTATGTTAATTTAGATAAGATATAATTTTTAAGCTCAAACATTGAAGCATATACTTGTTAAAATTTTGATTTGACCAGACTTGTGTTTTTTCTAAGGTCAAGTCCGGTGTATCTTAATCTAGGATCTAATTGGGTCAAAGTAACCCGTTAATTTAGGCTAAAACCTCACCCGAACTGCTGGGTCAAAGATAAGTTGAACTTAAATGTAAATATAAAACATAAGTTACAGACGTCTCTCCAAAAAATTTGTGTATTACAAAACATGTATATAATCTAATTCAAATAATAATAATTTAATATGAACTATAGTACTTTAAATTTCAAACACAATTATAATTCCAGTTTTATTAAAAAAAAATTATCATTGGTATTTAAATAAATTTGATTTTTATATATTTTATTAAAATATTTCTATTTAAGGTGAAAAATGGCTTAAGAAAGTCATTGTAACATGTTGATCCTAACCCGTAACATAATTCGTAAGACCATACTTGTATTATGACCGACCCATTAACACTATGTGAGGCAATATTTATATGAGCACAAGTAAGACATATACAATCTACTCCCTCCGTCCCATCATTTATGTAGTTATTTTATTTTAGGATTTTACTTATCATTCTATAAGGGAAAGATTTTTTTGTGTAATTCCATTATCCAATGAAATTATTGTCCATTCGTCCATTAACTATAACTATAAATGATCTCGTCCATTAACTATAACGCAAATTCTCATTTAAGACGAATAGTAACGGATACTATCCGACTTAAAATTTAAGACGAGTCAAATATATATACCAAATCACCCCACGTGTTGCCTAGGAAAACTGGGAGTTGGATGTTCGTCTATTAAAGATCACCATACAAATCGATTAGTTACATGAATGTTTGATACAACACTTAACATCTCTAAAATAGCATGTTCATTGCGGGTCATTCAAAAACCATCTCATTATATTTTAACACATTCTAACGCCATGTACATTTGACCCCGTACCCTACCATGAACGGGAGCCATTGAGGCCTTGAGGCATCGGGGTAATCTTTTTGTTGTTGTCGTTGTTATCTACAATTTGATCATTGCAAAGAAAAAAAAAACCTGAAGGTTTGACTGTATGATTTTCTTTGTTTTACAGCAAATGATTAACATAAATCTGAAAGTTTCCAAAACCGTGAGTTACGCAGCGAGGAGGAGTGATACAATCAGAAGACTCAAAATGGCGTGCTTGAAAGAAGGCGTTTCCGTAAGCCTTCAACATCTCATATTTAAGGAACAGACTCTGAGTGATGACAAAACAATGGCCTCCTATGGTGTAGATAATGATTCAACCCTGCAACTGTCATTTGACACCAGTTCTGAACTTTGCAGAAAGTTGTATGTTCGGATACCCGCAAAAAAAAAGCTTATCGAAATTCACGCTCGATTAGATGATCAAATACTCCAACTAAAACCGTTGGTTATCATAGAAGGGCGGTTACAATTCCTCGAGTATGACCTCGTGTATTGCGGGAAAATACTCCAGAATCACCAGACAGTTGAGTCACTGAACCTCGGCAATAACAATCCTGTTCTGTACTTAAATCCGTGTCCAAAGGATTCTCAGACCATTACAGTGACTACTTATTCTAAAGGACTAATAAAACTCGAAGTCAAGAAATTTCAGACAATCGGTGAGCTGAAATTGCTTCTTACTAGCATGACATCAACACCACTTGAGGGTGCTAAACTGAGTTTGTTTGGAAAAGAGCTTAAAGACTCGAGGACGATTGCTTCTTATGAGATTGATGAACTTGATTCTCTTCACTTGCTGACTGCAATTCCGATTACGGTCAGTATCCAACCTCACAATTCAATCGATCTTATGGTTATGCCTTGGGAGGACTCCAAAAAAGTGGTTACTAAGGTTCTTAAGAAGATGGAGGTGCATGTCCGTCCGCGTCCTTTGTTCTTTAATGGTGTAAAGCTGGAAGAAGGCGAGCAGTTATCGACTTACCATGTCGTTGAGGGATCGACTTTGGAAATGGGCGAACCCATAATTAATTAACAACTAGATTCAGCCTACCTGAACCTTAATTAGCATTGTTAGACTCATGTTGTTTATTGTAGCCTTGTAGGCCTGTTTGCCAGGCTTGTTTTGTGTCATGAATTTTTGAACTGAATGTTTTTAGGTCGTAATATAGAGTTTTTCTTTTGTTCAGTCGACGTCTAGTACTTACCGTCTTCTTATGTGGTAGAATTACTTCCCTTGATTTTTATCAGGAAAAAAATCAACTGATAGAAAGGAAAAAATTGAAATTTTCTTGACATTCAAGGACTCTTAGCAGTGGAAGTTTGATATAAAGATATTCCGAAATTTTCGACATAATTAAGGCTTTTGTTAGCCACGCTCAGGACATTAAATCAGAAGAATCAGTCGTGCTATTTACAGAAAGAATACTCAGCTACACATGGTCAGGGATTAATCTAGCATTATCATTGTAGTGAATACTTCTAATCAACTTCATGACCTGTCACAACTGAACTCTGTCAAAAATCCTTGCTTTTCAAGCTTTAACGAGTTTCTTCATGCTGTCGATTCTATCCCTGGATCCGAATAAGCTAAGCTGGGTCGCGTGGATGTGGGTTTTGGCTTGGACTTAGAAGAGGTCTTGGTCTTTCTTCTACGTGAAGTCTTTGAGCTTGAGGATGCGTCGTTTGTTTTATTTTCTGAGGCTGATGCCGATGATCTTCTAGGTGAATCAGTTGATGACCCTGCTAGGCCGTGTCGTTTAGCACCCTTTACTTTATCAGACCGCCGTCTTGATGGGGACTCGGGTGTTGAGGCATCTGAACCTATAATACATCGATTTTCTTGGGCAATGAATCTTAGACCACGTTCCCCCGTAACATTTTTCTGAACACCTACAGAAAACAGGAAAGTTCACTGCATTAATAGCTGATACATTGTTTTCGGTTGCAGGACTTCAGAAGACAGGACAGTTCACCGTCTTTACCAAAAAACAATTTCCTAACTAAAAAGTTACGGAATATAAGAAAATCGCTACAATAAGAGGAAATCGCTACAAGAACAGCTCATTATTTCTTAGACCGCCACTCGTTCATACCATTTTGAGGTGATTCATTTGATTCTCCATCTTTAAAGCCCTGGATCTGTAGAAGATATCAGATAATTGTCATGCAAGAACGAGTAATAATTATGATAATCATGATTATAATTTGTACAATAAGAGCATTATATTAAGAACATACCCAACTAGGTGCATTTGCAGCTGGACCATCCCAACCAATATGAGCAACATGTTTTACATCAGTAGGAAACCCTATTTGCATTTCTTTCTCTTCTTCTTCTTCTACATTTTATCGTAAAATTCAATTAATGCAACATTAAAATGAAATTACGTCAAATCATCATCGCCCTAGTACGTATCTCCAAAAAAATACCGCTTTAAATATGTCAATATAAATTTCATTATTACAAAGCGCATTGCAAGAAGAAAATATAGAAAATTTTGAATGAAGACAACATACCGAATATTTGTGAAATGTATCTCAGCCCTTTTAAAAGCCCTTTCATTTTATTCGACATGGTAAACGTTGATGAAATGTTATTCGTATTTTTGTTTACAAAAGAACAATATCGAAAATTCGTAGATGAACACTATTGTGAAGCTAAAGACATGGTTTTATGACATGGTATAAATTTTTTAAAACAAAAATTAACAACATTTTCTTTCTTCCAACCAACAACAAAATCTTAATGATAGAGGGGTTCTATTAATACAGTTGGCAAAAATCTGTCATCATATAATCTTTCAAATATAATTTGGCAGTTGATAAATAATTAAAATAGAAACTTTTTCCTCCTTGTTGTCATGAGTTGACTTATTTTAACAGTCTGTTTTCTGAATATTCTTGATGATGATATGATGTTTACTTTTATGCTTATTTTAGATGTGTATATGTCAATAAATTAAAATTAGTTGATTATTCATGCATTATTATACATTTATAAGTGACACCTGCAAGTTTCTTGAATCAGTAGACCTAAAAAATGAGATACCCAAATAAAGATTACAGGAAGAAATAGTGTGAAAAGTCCATGCATTAAAACCTAAACTACATCCTGAATTGATTTTTAAAAAATAGGTAAAAATCTAATTGTGTAATGTAAAAATATACAAAATTTAAATTCAGGATGGTTTTTTTTTTTTCACGTGTGAAAAACGGTGCAAGACGTAAACTGATTACTGTATTACATAATCCACCACAGCTTATACGTTGGCTATTGTCGAAAGGCAATTGTTGCCAGAGAAGAAAAGCTCTAAAATTGACTCAAAAATAACTAGCCTTGGCGACCCATTGATGATCGAACAGTGATGGTGGGTTGTGCAGACACCACTTACAAACTAAATCAGCAGCGGAATTGAATGAGGAGGACGAATTGTTGACTGTAATGGCTTTAGTTACTAATTACTATAAACAGAAACTGTAAACTACAACAGGGTTTTTGATGTCGGGTGCCAAATGTGTAATATATTGATTTTACTTCTGCAAACAAAAAAAAAATCCTGCGCCAAAGCTATAACATATCGCAGGTTTAGATTCCCAAATCCTGCTCTTCATTACGCTTTCAAGTTGTCCAGACCGACACTAGCCTGCAACGCAAAATGAAGTGCAGACACATCAGAAAATAATGTCGGAAAACCCAGCCAAACCATCAATAGCAAAGGCAGCTTAGATTAGACTGGCTGTAAATACAAGTATCAACAATAGGAAATGTGGGCTCTATGAGACGGTTTCACCCGTGAGATCAATTCAATTCCTAAAGTATTGCTCATTCAATTATAGGGTTAGTGGACTGGTCTCATTGTCTCGCATGCACGACAATCTCATATGTTTTTTTTTTGTGATATTCATACATGTGATTCAACAACTTTTCTTACCAAAAATTTGTGGTTCTCCTGAAGTAAAGGAGTGAAGGTACTTAGAAAACTCTCGATGTCACCTATGACGGAATCACCTCCGAGCACCTCCATAAATTTCTTCCTATCGGGCGCCAACTTCATTGCAACCTGTGGGTTCAAATTCATATCACACATGAACCAACAATCTGTAAATGTGGCCAACTTGGCTGAGGTGATCAGGAGATTTTCAGCTTCAAGTGAGCAAAACCATACTTAAACTTCTTTACAGGAACAAAGGTGGCAAATCTTGAAGCGGGAAAATAAGGGGATTAAAGTTTGAACAGTTGACATCGTGTTTATAACATTTAGTTAGTCAGCCACTGAGCCGACAGGGCCAAATGGCCAAATATCTACAGAAATGTAATTGAGCTCCGAAAGCCAGTGAGGATGGACCCCTACTCACCAAACATGAAATCAGCCATACAAGAACATGTAAAAATCCTACGCTCCTACCACCTTCATCACTCCAAAAAAAAAAAAGGTTTTGCTCCGTGCTTATTACACATAAGTCAGTGAGACACAGTAAACTTAAACAACAAAATAAGGGAACTTTATTTGGAGTATGATCAATGAGAAACTTTTCATGCAATAATTTAAAAATAGTACTTCTATTTAAGACTCTGCTTTCGGTATGTATATATATATGTACATAAAAACAGCAAATAACGATGTGTCCAATCAGTTTTCAACGTCACCATTTCTTTAGTTTAACCCGCACAACTCAGCTGTTAATCACTCGGTGAATGAAGTGGGTTAATATGAGAAAGAACATGAGACTATAAGACTAAAGTGATTGTAAGCAAAAACCAAGTCTTAATCTTACCGTGAAGCTTGAGCTTGCTAGCCAGCCGTGCCACTTTTTAAGGGTCTTTGAGTAAGAGTCGGTACAAGCTTGGGACATTGTCCAATCTGCGTGCTCCAGTAAATTGCGGAAGAGTTCTACCAAAAAATCCATAGCCCTATGAGGTAATCACAATAATGTAAAGCATTAGCAGTTTAGCTCCTATAAAAAGACTCGAGGAACAAAAGAAAAAAGCTAGACAGTCTGTTTACACAAACTGCCGTGAGAATTGAATCAAATGACTACTACTTCATAATAAAAAGAAATGCAAAAAGTTTAGTGAGCCTATATTGTTAGTCTTTGACTCCAGGAATAGAGACAAGGTTTGCCTATATTGTACAAAAAAAATATACACGCTGACAAGGTTAACTGAGATTGAAGGCAGCATAAAATAAAGACAGAAAAAGCATATGTGAATCAGGTACCTAGTTAGCCAAAGCAGACCATTGGTACAACTAGATGATCCTTTAGCGGTCTTAGTTTCAACCTCCACCTGAACCATACTGTATAAGTAGTTAAATTTGGCAGGATCCGTGTTGTACTTGGTTTCCAATCTCTGCAATAGTTAATTGATGCACCAAGAAAGACACATAAACATCATAAAGTCAGTCTTGGATAGGTCTAACGTCATGTAACAAAACAAGCAATAGAAGAACTTTCCACCATTCCATTCAATAAGTTAAAAAGATAGCATTAAGATGTCAGAAAGTGAGAGGGTCAACCTCAACAAGAAATTTGAGTAGTCCAATAGTACTTCAAGGCAAAATTCAGGGACAGCCATAAAATACAATTTTAAAATATAGTGGTGACGACGAGCCTTGGCGCACCGGTTAAGGTGTTACTACCGTGTGTGTCCGAGAGGTCATGGGATCAAGTCCTTGGAGTGGCCTCTTGCCAAAATGGCAAGGGGGGGCTTGTTCCTATAACACCCTTATGGTGGGAATGTGGGAATGTGGGACCCTTCCCCAATCCCTCGCCTTGCGGAAACCCCATCGTGCACCGGGCAGCCCTTTAACGGAGGTGACGAGTGAATTTCAGTTTCAAAGAAAATTTATCAAATTCAAATTTATTGCCATAGTCGAAGCCCTTCTTTTCCCTTTCGCAATCTAATAGACAAACTGTTTCCAGAATTAACCAGCATCTCTAAGGAGAGAACTACTAACTCCATGGCTGCATCACATTTATAACGTGTCCATTTGACTTTGTTGGTCAATGGACCTTAACTTTGTTCATGAATTTCTTCAAATATATGGAGATTTACAATTTGTTAATTTGTCATGTCTGACAACTATATTCAAATTTATCATTTTTATGAAGTCGTAAATGGTATGTATTCTGAGAAAATATTGGTCAAAGATGGCCTGTGTTGACTGCCAAAGTTAAACGGAGATGATATAAATGGGCTACGAGGTGATAGGAGTATCCAATAATGGTGAGAGAGAGAGCAAAATACAGCACTGCCCCTAACCCACAGGTCACAAAAGAGGCCCTGGAAATAAAAGGCAAAGACTACACAACAGCTGAGCACAAAGCACTGTCCAAGTAGCTTACCGTAATGTTGCCACCAATGTCAGATTTCACTAATGCCATAGACGCACCAAGCTTATCTGCATAGAAACAAAGATAGTAGAAGTCAGAGAGCAAAACAAACAACAAATAAAAATAGATAGCTTTACCTAATTCATATTACTGCAGAAAGTGTACAGGCAATAAGCCAACAATTAATAGGATTTAAGGAGGAAAAAGATTTTTTTTTAAACAGAATACAAGCACATAAACCCTAAAGGCTCACGACTCGCTCCTCAGTGAATAGCGTAAGCAACTAATATTACACTCTAGCATGCAAAGAACGCATGCCCTAAGCCTTACAAATTTCAGCCAATGTCAAATAGTAAAGAGAAGAGAGAAGGCCCTTGAAACTTCTTAGAATCTTCTTGTTCAAAACTGGAAATCCAAGAATAACATCTTACAAGGAGATTGGAGATTTGCAAGAATTGCAACTATATGTAAACCTAGAACTAGAACTAGGATCTCCAAGCACCATTTCACACAAGTAAATACTAATAGAATATAACTATGATAGATGAACCATCTCAACCATCTCAACCAAAACCTTAAGGTGGTATCAAAGCCAGTGTGACCGAAGGTCACGAGTTCAAACCCTGGCAGCCCCCAATATCTCACAAACTCACTAAGTGAAAAAACCCGCACATGGTATGGGGGGCATGTGCAATAACCACTCTTCAAGCCCAATGAGCATCCGAGTGAGGGAGCATAATAGAATATAACTATAATATATGGGCCTCAACCATCACCTTAAGGTTTTGGTTGAGATGATTCATTTATCAAATACCCCTTAGTCCTCGGTCTTCTACGTTGCACCCCAACAACAATTTATTAACACAATTTATCATGATAGCAAGCATGGTGTAAAAGAGGGTTGGTACTAGTACAAAATGTGCACCTAACATAATCAATACTCCGTATGTAATATTTGATTCATGGTCCTGAAATAAATAGAGATAAAATATAAGAAAGTCTATAAGCAGACCTATAACGGGCAAAATGTGCTTGCACGCATCCAAAAAGGGCTTGGCCAAGATTTCTCCATTCTCAGACTTGACAACCTTAATCCCTTCCAATGCTGGGGTAAACACAGTTTCCGCCATTTGTCTTTTTTTCTGCACCAAACAATCAGAAAATAAACTAATGTAAATGCACACATCGTCAAAAGCATATCAGGGGGTATAATAAGGCATTGGGAGTTTGGCGGTTGGCCGTCATTTCCCATCCATGTAAGAAAGATGTAGAACTGAAAATATTACTTCACCATAAAGAGCTTGAATAAAAATATTTTTCCATTAATCATGAATCTAATTCAACAACATTTATACCATATTTACCGGTGCATGAGCACTCTACGATTAGACATCTTATCAGAAAAATAATTGATCAACAATAAATTACACTCCCTCTATCCCAATAGTTAGTTAAAGTATTTGTTTCGAAGTAGTTTCAATAGGTTGTTTACAATTCTCGTTTAGACAAGTTTTATACACTGCAAGAGTATTCCACCCCTGATGAACTCATGTTAACAAGTGATCACACATTCATCACAATTCACAAGAGTGTAAAAGTAATTCAATTGCAAAGATATCATCCACCCCATTTGCATTTACTCTTAAATCTTTGCTCCAAAAGCAGGCATAAACTACCTAATAAAATGAAGGCGGTACATCAGCTGAAACATAAACATTACGGAACAAACAGAATCCAAGAAATGTTACACAAGAAAATGGACATAGTTGTTTACGTTTTAAACCCATTGAAATTGTAAATTACGCCCGGTAATAGGTAATGTGCAATGTCGCCAGACGGGTAGTGAACGCAAATCATAACTGTCGAGTATATCCCAAAAGGCCGCTTACCAACTAAACTAGTTGGACATTTTATCGAAAACACAGACATGAATCATAATCAAGACCCTTAAAAATCATAATCTAAAATTCTGATATAGATCCAACAAAATTCCCAGAAAATCAACATCGAAAACTGAATAATTAGATTATACAAACATA
This sequence comes from Heliosperma pusillum, assembly GCA_022085475.1. Lineage (NCBI taxonomy): Eukaryota > Viridiplantae > Streptophyta > Magnoliopsida > Caryophyllales > Caryophyllaceae > Heliosperma > Heliosperma pusillum. The sequence goes on along the minus strand of JAIUZE010009646.1, from coordinate 18,691 downwards.
AACAAACAAACAAACAAACAAACAAACGCATCTACTCTATCGAGAGAACACGGCGTCTGATCCATAATATTATAGAGAAAGCTAATTCAAAGTGATGTCAACAAACAGCAGCGTGCAGAGAAAGCAAACATGATAAAAATGCAGCTAAGGAAATGGAAACAAGAGACGAAAAGTAATTGTTGTGAAAAAAGGTGATAGAACAAAGTAAGTGATTAAAGTGTAGCAAAATTTACCGGGTGAAGTAAACAGTAGATAATAACAGTTGATGCTGAGAACAGAACTAGTACAGGATGTTAAGAAATTAAACGGATGTAGCACAAAACCGACGATCTAGTAATGACGTTTCTTCCGGGGAGGGATCTTTTTTAATTGATTTTATATGTTCACTCAAAAAGAAAAAATTGACTGATGTTAATGGTAACTTGGTGAGGGATCTTGTCCTCCATACAAAATTGTCAAAGACCGCCCCTTTTTACTCATCTCATTCTGATGTTGGCGGATGCGGGTAATGATTTGACGGGTGGTGGGGCGGGGGCGGGTATCAAAAGTGACATTTGTCGCGGGTCGTGGGGCGGGTGCGGGTATCACATGAGACCCGCCTCGTACCCACCCCGCCCCACTCCGCCCCACACCACCCGCCTTGCATGTCCCCGCCCCGCTTATACCCGCCTTAATGATCTCCGACTCACCTATAGTATACATCTACCTAAGTAAAATTTTACAAATAAATTATTATTTTAAAAAGATGAAGCCTAAACTAATAAATTAGACTTGTTTAGTAGCTTATGTACTAGTTAATTGAATGTGAAATTATTTCATACTACTTTCCGGATACTAGTTGTATAAGTCGTGCGAAACTTAATATGTTTAGATTCATGATTTTTTTTTTTTAAAAAAAATTATGAGGAGAAAGGTAATTTGGCGGGTTCGTGGATCCCCGCGAGGCGGGTGCGGGTTTGAAAAGTTAAACCCGCACGGGTCGTGGAGCGGGTGTGGGTACGCTTTATAGTTCGCGGATGCGAGTGCGGGTTACTCATCCTCCGCACTCACCCCGCCCCATTGACATCCCTATACATTGTCAAGGTGATGGGATTAATTTGTGTTAGAGTAACCCTTTCCTTTTATTGACTAACCAAACACCTTCTAAGTTTTAAGTGGTTAAGCGTTTGATTTTTTGCTATTGTGAATGAAAAGGCTAAACCCCTTAATTAACAGTACAAATAATCTTGGTCAACACCTTAAAAAAATATTTTTAAACTTACATTTAATTAAATTGTATTTAACAGTATATACAGTTTTTCCTAACATGTGCCTACTAGGCACATACTAGTAAGAAAGCCAAAAAAGAAAACTACTCTTTCGTATTTTAAAGTTTGTTATTCATTTGTTATGTATTTTTATTTTGGGTAAGTTTTGAGCAAGTGGTCAGTGTATCATTTGTATCTATTTTTATTTTGGTAAATTCTGAGCGAGTGGGTAGTGTATGCAAGTGGTAATATTTTCCTTATTCATTGGTCTTCGTGTAAAAGGGAATATACTCCGTATACCATTTGACTGAAACAAAGGGAGTATTACCAAATGTTATCTTCATGGGAAATTGAAATATCTATTATTTTTTCTTTTTATTAAAAGTAAGTAAGACATTCACAGGGGGACTGGGGGAAAGAGAAAATGAATAAAAAAAAAGGGAGACGAAGTTAAAGGAAATGAATTCCCTTTGATTTTCATTCATATTTCGTATGATAGCGTAAGGAAAGGGTAACAATAAGTTGATAACTTACCATGAACAGCATTCCCTTTGATTTTCATTCGTGTTTGGTATGATAGCGTAAGGGGGTAACAATAAGTTGATAACCTACCATAAACAACCACCATTATACCAACTATATGTTGTGGCGGGCTCATGCGGACTTGAGTCGGGCTTAGACAGAGAAAAAAAAGCCCGTTTATAGGGCTGGACTGGGATGGGCTAAATGAATTAGCTTATTTGTTGAGCCCAAACCTAGCTCAAGTGGGCAAGGTTGGGCTTTTGGGCTCAAATGAACTTTTTGGGTTCTAAGATTTATGACTTGCCAGTTGGGATAAATAGCCACATATCGCCTACTAGTATGCTAAATGGAGTAAATGCATGCTTAGATTATAAATGTAATACAATTGATACAAAAAAAAATGACGAGTTGCATATTAATTGCTGGATAAAAGATAGATAAAGGCAAATTTAACAATCTTAAATGGGTAATCATAAATTTATAGATATAATCTATATTAAGAAGACATCGTCTTTAACTTTAATGCATATACATGGTTTTTACGAGTTTTTATTTTAAATTTTATTGCTACTTTTGTTTATATAACTGAAGAACTTCATTGGTGACATCAACATGATTTGCAAGCATGTTATTAGCCTAAAGTTTAGTTTTAAAGACGTCACTTAGGTGAGATTCATCTCCGGAAAGAACCAATATTGAGGTAATGTCGTTTAATTCAATGACAAATGTTTTTAAAAAAGCTTTTATATTTGGGCTGGGTTTGGCCAAAATTTGGGTCCAAAATCGGCCCATAAATTACGATGGGCCTTTTTAGGCGGCCCATGGCCGCCCTGTTTTGGGCCTAAATAATCAACCCAAGCCTTGCAAAAAAGCGGGTTGGGCTGGGTCGGGTTACTGGATCCCCTCTAGAACCAATACCTACCCCAACCACTAAATACACCGCCTTCACCGGCACCCTTGAGACCGCTTGTCGCTGCTTGCAAGTAGATTGTGATTATGGCGAGTCACCTTCTACCCGTCGGAATTCCTATCCCACCAACATAAACACCATTCAAATCACCACCAAACCCAAAAACACCAGATCTTCAATTTTTTTACCAAGTGCTTTTTTATTATGTGCCTATTAGGAAAACCCCATACAATTAAATTGAATGAAAGAGTAATAGAAAAATATAACTTCGTATACTGGAACTCAAGCCCATGATGAGTACCAAATTTGTTAGCATATTCGAGGCTTACTCGACTTTTAACATATTTGACCAATCAATAATTTATAAGAGTTTTTAACGTGTGCTCTAAGGACACACATTAATAAGCTATGTATGGAAAGATTAATGAAATTTTCCATAAAAAAATGCAAGTATGAACATACTTTTACCATAATTAGTGAGTGTATCTTATGAATTTTTTCATACTTAACTTATTGAGGTGTGGTTAGAAAAACCGATTCTATAAAGTGGTTTAAACCATTAAACCCCTTTATGGATTTTTCTTTTTTTTTTAAAAAAAAAGTGTTGTCATTAATAATATTGGGCCGAAATAGAATCTATGGGCCACTTGAAAAACTAAGTTACCTAAAAGCCCAATTGATTGGTATATGAAGAAGCAACACAAATGGTGAATAAAACCCTAATCCCTTCATTTCTAATCTCTCTCTCATCACTCTCCTTTACCAGCTGCTGCCGCCAAACACCTCCATAGCTTCCCAAAATGGTAATCCCTCCCTTTCTCTCACTCTCTTCTCTCATTAACTTACGAACGACGTCGTTTCCCCATTATTACATTTCTCTGATGATTTTTTATTTAAATTGTTCTATGTATGAAATGTAGCCGTTCAAGAGATACGTGGAGGTCGGAAGAGTTGCGCTTGTCAACTACGGTAAAGATTATGGCTGCCTTGTCGTCATCGTCGACGTCATCGACCAAAACAGAGTACTTTTTTTTTATTTTTTTTATACCATTCTTTATTTACTCTTTCCGTCTCAATCATTTGTTTACCTTTGAATAAAATACGTCTCAATCATATATTTACACTTAGGTGAACTTCGGTTCAGTGGCGGAACCAAGATTTGAACTTTAGCATGCCCAAATATATCTTTAGACAATACATTATACTTGTAGTTAGGTTTTTAGGCGACTACATTATTTCGTTGACATTGATATGATTTGTTATTTTGCTTTAAACTGTTGAAACTGCAAGTAATTTTCTAGCGTGGCCGATAATATATGTACTCCCTCCGTTCGAGTCATTTTGAATGACCTGAAAGGAGGGAGTGTATGATTATTTTAGTTTGTTTACTAGCAATTGCACATATTTGGAACAATAATATAGATGGTGATTTGACAAAGGTTACTATAAAGTAGGGTAATTAACTGTTTTGAAACTTCGACAATCATTTTGTATTGACGTGTCATTTGAAGTTTAACAATGAGGCAATAAGACCAATAAATGTCTTTTGTGTGTTCTTGTAACATATTTGGAAATGCGATGTCTTTTTTTTCTTTAAATACTGCTTATGTGAATTTTACTTTGTGCTCAAGTTTGGTGGATTGTTTTTAATTTGGTTTTGGATTGGCAGGTTCTTGTCGATGCACCAGATATGGTGAGAGGTCAAATGAACTTGAAGAGGCTTTCTTTGACCGATATCACTGTTGATATTGAAAAGGTCCCTAAGAAGAGCACTTTGATTGCTGCCATGGAAACTGCTGGTATCGCATCATGCTCTATGTTCTAGTTTCTGTTGACTGATAAATTGATGTGGTGTATATGCTTTTAATTGCTATATATATATGCAGATGTTAAGAACAAGTGGGAAAACAGCTCATGGGGAAGGAAGCTGATTGTGCAGAAGAAGAGAGCTGCCCTCAATGACTTCGACAGATTCAAGATCATGTTGGCTAAGATCAAGGTTTGTTTCGTTGATTTGAATTAATATATACACAGTTCATTTTATCTGTGTCTCAGTTGTGATCATATGTATTGTACATTTAACTTGTTATGTACTTATGGGCACCTGAAGTCCTATATTATTTCCCCTTGATGCCACCTTAACTGACTTGAACCTAAAAAAACATGTGTCGCTCATTTTTTCTCCATTATCAACGAATAGTTAATAGGTGTAGAACATTTCCCCTTCCATTGCCAGCCAAATTATCCTTTTTTGTTGGCTTTAGTATGACTGAATAAAAGAAATGGCTTAGTATTGTATGTCATTGTTTCGTAGAAATTAGTCTCTGCGATCAATGTCCTGCCCTGGGTAATGGGGTAAAGTCGTGGTTGGGTGGATAAATGCCATGTTACTCAAGATACTTAACTTAATTGGATAGATTAATGCCATGTTTCTCTGACACTTCAATTATTTGGCTTATCTGTGTCCGACACTCGTCTTGTGTTGATCTGATACATGACACGCGTCAGGTACACCGATTATAGATGAGACACTGACACTGCACTAATGTCACCTGATTTAGCTTTAATTGTAAGTTTGTAACAAAGAATAGTAAGATGTGAAAAAAGTGTAAGGAGAATGATATGCTAATAACAAATCAAAAGGGCATTTTTATCTTCTTCACATTTGGCATTTAATTATTTAACTATGTTGTAGATTTCTTCTTCTCTTTTACAGTACTTACTACTTAATTATCAGTTCAGCTCATGTATGCAATTTCATATATGCAATTTTACACATCCTGTTTCAATTCATGGTCGGGATAGTAAGCTTTAGGAAAATCTGTAGCTTTTGATGTCATATTGGTAGACAGGGTCTGCCGATGTTTATTTGACAACAAGCTTCCCTAAATAAATACTCTAGATAATATGTCGCATCCTTCTTGCAATACCCTCTTAATAGAAGGTATATACATAGAGACATTAAGAAAGTGCCATAATGGATTATGTTTGAACGTGTTCATGATTTGTTAGGCCAGCTAGAAGTTATATCCTAATTGCAATACACTTTTAATAGAAAAGTTTACTCGCAATTTTTTCTGTACAATTGAGAGATTAAATTCCTGATCTTGTACTGTTTTAATGCGCTGCAGAAAGCTGGAGTAGTAAGGCAAGAGCTTACAAAGTTGAAGAAACAAGCTGCATAAGTTAATGTAGAATGCAATATTTTGTTTCACATTACGTGATCTTGGCCATTCAATGTTTAGAAAAATTTTGTACGTAGATTTTTCAGTTCAAATGCCCCTTAAGGATTTTCTTGTGCTACTTTTGGTTATACCCATAACTTGTTTGCCTTAGTAATGAATCTACCTTTGTAGTTGAATCAAGTTTTTTTTAGTACCATATTACGGAGTTCAAGATCAAAATCCCGGTCTCTTCTATCATCAAATCACTGGTCAGAAAATTCCACATGGATTGTGATACCACTTCATCATTATAACCAAAGATGTTGTTCATAGAAATAGCAGTCTTACAATATTCACATATTTGATTATTGCTCGCATTTTGAATGAGGTACTAGTCATTTTATTACCGAAAAATGATACTACATCGAAATTCTGTGTGCTAAGTGTACTAGCTTTAACTATGATCGCCCCATTGTAGTATGATTACAAGGGCGTTAAGATATTAATTCACTTATTTTGTTATCTGATTACATAGTGAATAGAAGTTCTAATACTAGATCTGCCTCTTTACGACATTGAATGTTGATGAAGCAGCATTTTCTTCTTTTCATCCTTAACATCAGAAATTGATTTGGATAATTTCTTTTCACCATCATTCTTCAGCGGACTATAACCGATATGTTTTGAGCAAAATCCTCGGAAAAACCCCACCTTTTTTTCCTCTTCATTGTCGTTCAAATCGATATCAGTGAATGTTTCTTGAATTGTATTCCAATCTAATGGATCATATACATCGACATTGTCATCAAGGAAATTGATGGGCATAGTATGTGTGGCGAATCTTTTGGGGAAGTTTTTTAAAGTGTCTTGTTCAAAATATTGTTTTGTTTCTTCACATTTCGGACCATCCTGCATGTCTTGCCATGACGGACTTGAAGATGAATATGAATCGAATGATGATGTCCATGATCCTCTTGGGGAAGAACACGAAGATGATGAAGTTGGTGAACTTCCAAAACCATGGATTTCATTCGTTAGTTTAATTGCCTTTGAACGCACTTCTTGAAGTGATAGTCCTCCTTCTAGTAGTTTTATTAACCTTTCGCTTTTGCTCCTCATATAGATACCCCATCGTACCCTGATCCATTGAGACGAAACGATCAACAACAGTAATTTTGAATGATATTTTGATTGAAGTAGTATGATAACGATTGTAAGTTTCTTCTCTATTATGAAATTACCCGTCAGTATCGATGTGCTCAAATGTCCCGAGCTCTTTGATAATTCCAACATCGCTTTTAAACTCATTTACAAAATCTTCGGATCCATGTGTAATCAAGAACTCCAACAATATTAGCGAGTTGTAGTATTGCCTCCATCTCTTCCAATTAATGATTGAAAATCTGCATTTAGAACTCACAATTGGCATCATTATATAGATTTGATGTGGATTTTTCTTCAAACTATAGTGATAATAGAAGCAATACTACCTCTTATGGAGGACCTCAACAACTCGCAAGTACTCGTCAAAGTAATAAGATGCCTCAGCTATTAGAGTCATCGTCTTGGTGTCGGGACTCCATGGATTATTATCAGTCACTTGTTCAGCCCACCTTGTCAATTTAACAAATGTAAATGCAAATTAACATCAAACATCCAAACAAGAAAAAATATGGGGACTCCATGGATTATTATCCGCTGTCACGACCTACTCTCGCTAATTGCAGTCAATATCGCCTCAAAATGAGGTAAAATGTGGTTGCGAGTTGCGACAACTTCCAAAACCTTTATAACTCGGTCGTGTATCGGTGCATTTAACATATGAAGTTTTGATACAAAGACATAAACTTTGATGTGCATTGATTTGACGGTTTTAATTTATGTGTTATTAACCATAGGAATTATTTAAGAAATTGAAAAAAATTAAAAATTAAAAACCTTACAATTCAGCTTCAGAAACATCAGTAAATGCCAATCTAGCAGCTCTATATTTCTCTTGAAGATAACTTGATGCTTGCCTCATTAACAATGTTCCCATTGTTATTGTCAATTCTTTGGATTTTTTTGGTGTAATGTGGAGTTAGATATGTTGGTATAATTATCATGTTAAGTAAAGTGATTTAAGCCATTGAATTTAAGTTTTAATTTAAGGGTACCCATTATTTTTCTCTAAATAATGGGCAAATATAATTTTTGTTTAGTATAATGGATTTTGGATAGGACATGTGTTATATGTTGCCACAATGAAGGAGTTTTTATAGGCTTATATTTGGAGGAGTATGAACATGAATGTAGGATGGAGATCAGAGTTAAATTAAGATTAAGATGACTGATTTGTAATAAAGTTTTGGGTTTGTTATATCTTCGATTGTTGAGATGGGTCGTATATAATGGATCCACAGATCGACTCTTTTACTCGCGACTCTTAGGCCGTAGTGAATCAAATAGAGATAAAGTTCACATTTTGTTATTGTTTGTAGACTTTAAGAATAAGAAGGTTTGTTAAACATATACTCCGTAGCACATTTGATGTAAGGAATTCGATCTAAGGAGACATGGATATCTTGGTAAGGAATTTATTTAAGCCGAACTAAAATGGGATGTACTCCGTAGTTTTTATCAGGCTGACTCTGTCAAAGACGTTTGGTTTTCTCGAGATTTGAAGTATGGGAACTTAAGTTTTTGGCGAGGAAATACGGTGGACTAAAGAAAATGATTTACTAAACTGTATGCGTACAACGTATATGTTATCTAGCAGTTGCTCCAGTGGTTCATGAATCCTGATTTTCATAGCAGATGGTCAAGATAACAATATTCTCGGATAGAAATTGACATAAGTGATTTCAGGCTCCGAAAAACTCACTAATAGCATGGGTGAATGATGATCCTCTGACAGAATCGGCATTTTATCTCATTTACATGACATAATTGCAACATTTATTCGTTTCTTTGTTTTGTGAACTGTATCTAGCTATAATAATCGTCGTTGAGAAGTTAACTATGGTCATTATTTGTCAGACTGTGTAAGCCATCTACACGTTTTTGTAAAAGGGCCTTTTGAAAGCGTGATAAGATCGTAAAAAAGAAAAAAAAAAACAGGCTCAGGTTGCTGTCGTGTAATTTTGTGATACGATTTGAAGTTTTATGCTTATCTTGCATTAATATCTATATGCAAGAGTAGTAAAGTGTCTGGTGAATTAGAAGCCATGACGACGAACAAATTACGTAGTTGAAGTTTCGTGATAAAGAATTGCTTGGGCCTTGCAGATATGTTTGGTTATCGTTACAGGCATCAAGGTGACAAGTATCTAAGAGGGGTTAGAGTTTTGCTACGGAGTAGCATATAAGATCGTCAGTACAGCCTACGGAGTAAAGGCACGTGTTTGAAGTGATTTCTGTTTCATAACTAAATGTAGTTGATAGGGAGACAACAGTTTGGTGGTTGATTCATGTGGCAAATACGACATTCAGGCTACACCTGCGGAAAGATCCATACCGTTCTGAAAATAATAAGATGTATATTAAGAAAACACAAAAAGAGGCATTACAAATATAGGCGCCTCTCATTCTCAGAGCCGTCATAGGTGCCATATGATGAATCTATGTTCTTAATTATACCGCTACTAAATCTATCTTCCCTGTGCTCTAAATTGAAAATCCTGAACTTGTCGATGCTAAGAAAGTAAACAGATAAAACCCGAAAAAGGGGGGAGAGGGCTATAAACTAAAGATACAACATTGAACTAAACTCCGTCTTTCTTACTGTCTCAGATTAAATTTGGGGACCTCATGGCTTTCTTCATTGCTCTCATCCAGGTCTATGATTTCTGGGATTGGGTGATCCAACTGACCGAGGTACCAAACTGTTCTTTTGTCTCCACATTCGTCGTATCCTTTCTGATTTTCGATTCTTAAGGAAGGTGCCGACTTTTGACCACCTGGCACTGATGGTGGGTGTAGTGTTGCACAGTTTCTGTTATTGGATGGGGATGCTCCGAGGTTCAAGTTAGGCACTTGTACTCCGTCATGATGTACTGGCTGCTTTCCGGCAAACTGACTGGTCCCGGCCAAGGAAACAGGCAATGTACTGCTATTTCCAACAGTGTAGGTTCTTGCCTGGTAAACTTGCGGGTTTTGTGTTGGAACAAGAAACGACGAGTTGGCGTTAGCCATGTTTCGATAACCAATGGGAAAGTACGGGTGGTATCTTTGTGGTAAGGCTGATAACGGGGTGGTACGATGACGTAAAGGGTTGTCACCAAGGTTTAGGTCTCTCTGATAGGGAGTTTGAGTCTGAGTCTGAGTCTGAGTCTGAGTTTGAGTCTGAGGATTTTGCCTTTGTGGGACAAAGTCATTTTCATGTGACCCATAATGCTCTAAAAGAGCCTGACTACTCATGTACACCTTGTCACATATTCGGCATGGTATCCCGCTTGGGTTCGAACCATATGATCTCGTATGGTCCCTACCAAACCGATGACCATTCATGAAAGCCGAGCTCCAATTATATGTAGACATGATGAATACAAGTCACACTCGTATACTTTCGACAAAATTAAGTTTGATTTTTCGATAGGTGAATTATTTAGGCGAAAAGCCGAAGGATTGTATGCCAAGAAGAGGAAGAGTTGAAGGAAGACAAGATGCAGAAAACTGACTGAGATGCAGAGGTTTATATAGTATGGTTTATTTGCTCTTTCTATAAATTTAGTACTAAGATTATTGTCCTATTTTATCATTTTTGGGCATCCTTCTAAGAATTTGCTGTTTTATTTATGATTTTTGGTAACATAGTGCAGTTTTTTGGCTAATATATAATAAGTACTTTTTAAAAAAGGAAAGTTAATTAATTAAGGTATCCATATTGGGATAATTTTATTTTATTTTAATTAATTAGGCAATCTATAAAGGAACAAGATAAAACAATTACAGAAAGTTAAGCTGGCAAAAAGTTAATCTGCATGAAGTTAAATGTTACCAGTATTTCTTTCCTTTATCAAGGAAAATAGTAATTTTTGGGAACAAACCAAAGAAGATGATAATATTACATTTTAAGGATTGTTACAGCTTTTTATTGTCATAGAATTACCAGACAAGGGTTTGTTTCCTTAAATTGTAGGCATAAACTGTCCAAATATACATAATTACAGCTCAGTAATATTTGTAAGATCTTTCAAATAGAACAAGAAATTTCGACATGATTTTTTTCTTATCCTAGTGCTTTTTACATTTTATATTTGGTGGCAATAATTTATACTTATACTTTTTAGGTAATGTATCATCTTGGGTTTTTTTAGTGTTTAAGTTTTACTTAATGATCATGTCCTTATAGAATTACCAATTCACTAGTATTGATGTCCGGCTTTTCCCGGACTACCTATATTTATCATTAAAATTTATTTTAATTAAATATATTTTAAAGTTGTATAACTCATAAATTTATCATCAATATATTTTCTTATAAACAATTACTCCCACTATTAATATTTTATTTTAATCGATTGGTCGCCTAATTGTTCATATAAAATTTTTTTATTGTTAGTATTATTTCTATTATTACATTCGTTATTACTACTGTTACTTTCACTACTCCCGTCATAATTATTGTTACTTTCACTACTCCCACCGTAATTATTGATACTTTCACTAATGCCGCATTAATATTGAAAATTTCATTACTCCCATTGTTGTTCTATTACTTTCATTACTCCAGGTTCTAATATTGTTACTTTGACTATTGAACTGAGTGATTAGTATAATTTGATTAGCTGATGATTAAACCTGCAATTTGAGTACACATGCAATTTTATGAGACTCATATATTTATATAAATATATTACATACATGTTAAATCATTAAAAATAATTATGCAATATTATATCTTTTAGAAACCTATCTTGATTTATTTACCTTTTAATAGTTTCAAAAATATTTTGTGTAAGTTAAATAATTATAAATTTTTAATTTAATGTATATTCTATGCTACTAATTAATACTATAAGTAGGACATGTTTATTTTAAGAAAAATCACCCTATTTTGGTGCTTTCTAAATTTAAGTTTAAACCAAAATTATGTAATATTTGCATTCCAATCCCTTGATTATGTCTATCACACAGCGCTGTCGATTAGTTTCACGATTTAATATATAGTATGGATAGATAGATAGATAGATCGATAGATAGATATTCATATAGATTATACATTAGACCAACCTTGGTGTCTTGTCTTGCCTTGTCTACCTCTATTTATCATCTAAATTTATTCTTTATAAAATATAATTGCGTTTAATTTGTCTAACTCATACATTTATCATTTAATTTTACTTTTTTTAACAACAAATGTTCCTAAAATTATGATGAGATAATGTAACTTTATCAATTAATAATGAGATACATTCAATACTCCATTTGTTAATATTATTACTTTCATAACATATCATGTTAAGAGTATTATTTACTTTCACTCTTCCGACGATTACTATAAATTCTTTCACTATTCTCATTATTTTTGCAATTAAGTTCATTATACCCCAGTTCATAGATTATAAAACCAGTTGTAGACTTGTAGTACAACTAGCGTTATAGTTTATGAGCTGTATAATAAAGTTTTCGAGCTTTGTTGTAAAGATTATGAGTTATAGTGTGAAATTTATGAGCGAATTAAAAAAATTAAACTTTAAGCAAACTCAGAAAAAATACACATAAGCTCGATTAAATACAAATTGGTTGTACAATGCTATTTATGCAACTGGGTGTATGATACTATTTGTGATTATACCCGTATATTTTATCAAGCTTACATATTTAAATAAATAAATATTTTTCTTAAACCCTGCTTGTAAGCAATTTCGCAAGCAATATGCAATTGCAATCAAAATTGTTCCTCTACGAAGTCTCCTCCTAAATTAAACAATCAATCAAAAATTCAATCAATAACTATCGAATCCCCCCTTTTACCCAATTCAATTAGGGTTCTACACTGCCCAACATGATTATTAAACATAAAGACAGATTACTGACCAATAGTATCGACACACAAGACAAGATGCAATCGATTCTAAGCCTTGAGACGATTAGATATGTTAAGAAGTTTTGAGAGAGTTTTGAAGGTTTAGGGTTAATTATGAAGTATTACTCTGATGAAATAAATTTATACCTCTTAATTATCTTTAGTCAAAACCGCCAGATAAAACTCGCAAACCGGTGCACTCGGTCGACTGAAAGAAGCACTCGGTCGAGTGCACACTACACTCGGCCGAGTGCCAACTAGGCAGAATGATGCCTAACTGACACACCAACCTCACTCGGCCGAATACATCTCACTCGACCGAGTACACAACCCACTCGGTTGAGTGACCTGTAACACCCCCATATATCAAGGTGCCTTACAAGACCCCCTTAGCACACGGAAGTGCTACCATCTCGGTTGTCCGAGGTAGTAAATATCACAACAAGTAATAAAGAAAACAACATTATTTAATCAATGTTTAATGTCAATACAAATCCCAAAACAGATGGCATAGCATTTGATCAAACTCTAAATCAATAAAAGAAATGTATAAAGAATGCTAGTCAAGTATCTAAGACTCCAATGCAAAGCGAAAGCTAGACTCAATAAGTGATCCCATCTTCGATCCCGTCGAAACTCTAACGGTTACATGCGATCACGTGCTCGCCATTTCTCAATGGATCACAACAGTTTTGTAAAACAGTAAAGGGGTCAGTATTCGCATATACCGACCAACGTACAAGATAAGGATAAGGGAAAGAGAAACCAGAGGGCCACCGCAGCGGACACCTCTGTAGGCTCAAGTTACCAGCCTGCCCTACAACCCGCTTATTGACCCTGGACCGCAGCCATAGGTGTCGATGTTCTATCTCACCGCAGCGAGATAAACCCGGATCATTAATGTGCACATCCCCCACGTAGCGGGATAACCATGAGGGCGAACTCGGGGGGTGACCTGTCTCCCAACAGGATCACTAATCACAAGTAACCAGAGTAACTATGATATCGACAACAACTCCCCAAACCTGAACTCCATCATCTTCATCATCAATCACAAACAATAACATAAAGCATCTTATAACATCGATTAATAACACAATTACTTAGTAGGGAAACCCTACCTTATAGCAATTCCGATAGCAATCAAGCAGTCAAAAAGTATTCCACTAGGAAGTCCCCTCCTATGCAAACATAATCATATAATCAACATACAAATCCCTTCCCCAATTCCTTTAGGGCCGGGTAATCAACACAACATAATCAATTAAAATCAATTGGAATCAAAACTACTTACCCATATGATCAATCAACGTAGCAAAATCATGGATCCGGCACGAGATGATGAAAGGTTTCTTGAGGGATTTAGAGAGGATTTGATATTAGGGTTTTGTGATTAAGAGCGTAAACTGCGTTTTAAAAGAAATAACTCCTCGTAATAGCCTTTAATCATCCGTCCTTCCAAACCACGATTTCCGTCGTAATCGATCAAGTACAACACTCGGTCGAGTACAACTCACTCGGCCGAGTGCCCTCGGCCGATGTCACTCGGCCGAGCACACGAGATCAGAGTACTACTAAAATTACCATCCAACTTTACTCGGTCGAGTAGCCTATACTCGGCCGAGTACACAATGTACTCGGTCGAGTAAGACCTACTCGACCGAGCCCCCAACATAAAGAAATACGGAGTATTAGATGACCCTTACTCGACCGAGTACAAGGTAGTCATAAATACGGAGTATTACACCGACAATCACCTTCTCCCTCGCCTCTTGTACAACAGCCCCCACCCCCACCCCCCACCCCCAACCCACACCACCCAATCGATCCTTTCCATAACCCTATGACCTAATTTTCATGATTCTAAATTAGTAATAATCTCCTAATTCAATATAACATAGTTAATTAAGTTAATAAATTAGAATTATTACTTAATCGACATGAGAACTAATATCCATGATTGAGTATTTCAATGGATTTGATTAATTTTGTTAGGAACATAATTAGAGAGGGCTTGTTTTTTTTATTTTTTTATTTTTAAATGGATAAGGTATGAAAAACTAATGACAAAAAGTTCTTGAAAGAGTTATGTTTGTCCATGAAAGAGCATTTACGTTTAATTAAAGTTTAATTTTTATTACCCTAATAATGAGATAATATTTCATAAGTGCAATCTGTTTATTTGTAACCCGAAACCCGTACTTAGAGTATTTTGTTATAGGACTCATTAATAGTAATTTTTAACCATCCCAAAATTTGTAAAATAAAAACTAACTTTTGTTCCGTCATAATTTTAAATATCTATAAAATTTTAGACATTATACTTATTCTGTCTCAAGATCGTCATCTCAAAACGAGTTTTTATTAAAATGGAGTCCTATCATTATATTATGTCCTATTATCATCGGGTGTTTAACGGGCAATCTATAAATGCCAGTATCGATAGATACAATATCTACAACTTCTCTACTCAACCTCGTGTTGACTCGGTGCACTCCATTGTGTTAAAATCATTTAGCATCATCTATGGTGATCCAATGGACAATTTCCGGTCTTATGGTGAGTAGGTTAGTCTTTCAAGCACTTGTGGATAATAACGATGCTTGAGCCATGGGACGAGTTGTCACCATATCGAGTCTAGCTTAGATTGAATAAGTTAGACATTAAACGTGTTTATCTTTGTTGCTACTCGATTTGTATCTTTGAGGTTTTGGTTTGTATCTCATTAAAATTCGGATGTAATAATAATTATTTCCTTAATTGAAGTTTTGACGCACTAACTCGGGAAACCAAGATGATAGCACCCCTGTTTACCTCGGCCGAATAAATGAGGTGTTACATTGACAACCCCATCATCCTACTAAACCTCCATGCATTATCATGCAAGGGGTTTTGAGGATGAAACTTAGCATCAGAATATGGTTGATAAAAGTATTGTGATTATAAAAGTTTTGACAAACGCCGTGGTGATCCTGATTAAAAAGAGGAGTGATTCCTCTCGACTTCACTTGAATTAAAGTTTTCAAACCTACAAAATTGATGTTCGAAATCAATATTAAAAGGAGAAAACAGACAACAAAAAGACAAACTAAGCAGTTTATGGAACTTCTTCAATCTTCCATATCAGTTTCACATCTTGGCATCGTCCATCAAGTACATGCTCGTTGTGTCGACCTTCAACGCTTCGCCGAGCTCACTTACCCTGAAGTATTGCTCCTTATCGAAGATGGTGTTATCTATCGACGGCTTTTGAATCTCTCGCCCTATTGTATGTACGAGGTTGAGGCGCTTTCACCTTGCAGACCCCCGAAGATTTCTCGCTATTTGCCGCCATTTTCATCAGCATGGCACAAGTGTTCTCAAGCTCCTCAATCTTTCTATGGAGGTGAGCGATATCCTCTTCCTGTCCGTAGGGGATCGCATCACAAATCGCTTGGACACGGGCCTCCATCCCATCCATCGCGGACTCGAAGGTGCCCACGGTCTCTTCCAACTTCTCGAGGCTCTCCCTTATTCGGATCACGATTCCCTCGAGTTTGGGAAGTTTCTTATCGAATACTTCCTCCAACGCGTCAATGCGGTCCATACTCGGTTCACCCATTTTCTCGATTACGATGAACAAATGCGGCTTGCATATGCTCGTCCGAAGACCGGGCTTTGATTGCTTAGAGTGGATGATTGAAGAAGGTCTTAAATAAACTTCTTAAAAAAGCTTAATGAAAACCCTAAAAATACGCTTGAATGCCAAGAGTTAACAAAAGCACACCCAATCAGAAAAAAAGAACTTTGTTGTGATTGGTAGAAAAATCTCGAGCCTCATAAAAGAATAACTCTGTAATAGAAGAATGGTAAAATTGCAATGACTGGGATACTTTACTTGATTTTTACGGAAGTAAATATTGCACACCGATAAGGAGTTTAGGGTTTGGAACCTATCAATAGAAAATAAAGGCAGAAAAGAATTAAACAGCTCTCACAAAACGAGAGAAAAAGCTCTAACTAAACTTAGAGAGAGAAAAGGTATCTTAAAATAATAGTACTATAACAACGACAAACGTTTACATCAACGTTTCAATCATTTAATAAGATATATCATTCTTGATCGGTTATGCACTTAAAAGTTTACAAAGTATAATCTTGCTCGGGATGGTATGTTTCATATATGCTTTAAATAATCCTACATAAATTTAAAATAAACAATAAAATTAAAAGAGAGTCTGCTTTATTTCATTTGATTAAATTTTACTAACTAAACGAGATTAATGTTTTCATCTGTTGTCCAATTGAATTTCAAACTTAGATATTTTAATCTGCCGCACACCTCTTTCAAATAAGACGTATTGAATTTTTTACTTTGATAATTAGTTATATTGACTAAATGTTAACCCTTATAAGTGAACCAACCAAACTTTATCACAAAATAGTAAATTTATTTTCCATCTTTAAAATATATATATGGTTAGCAACATCTCGGAATAAAACAATAACAAAGTTAAAAGTTCTAGAATCAATATTTTTGAGAAATCACAAATCCAAAATAAGAATATGGTTAATAAATGAAAATAGATTAGTCATCATACTAAGAAGAACCAAGAAATAACCTAACCTTATACGGTTATACCAACCTTGCGTTCTCCATGTAATCTAGTAGACCGGCCCATTTTTGTATAACGAAATCAAACCAAAGTTATCAACACAAATTGTATTATATCCTACGAATTTCGTAAGTAAAAGCATGACCAATACCCTCAACATGTGTCTAAGATAAGTAGTATCCTAACAGTTTTTCTAACGTATGCCCTAAGAACACATGTTAATAACCTTAATGTGATAAGATTAACAATATATTCTCTCTAATTATGACAAAATTGAGTTTTTACTTGAATATCTCATGATAATATGTTGTTTATCTTTTCATATTAAAGTTATTAACATGTGCCTTCAGGGCACACGTTAGAAAAATCGATATACCTTAATTCTAAAAAATACATTATAGCTTGGTGAATCAACATGGCTATTATATTAAGCATATGAGTATATAAGTACACTAATCAAGTTAAAAAAGAGCAAATTAAATTTAAGCAACATGGAATTTTCGTCAGCATGTGGACCATGCACCACCATAAGACACTTGGCATTATACATGTGTTTTTATTCATGTATATATGGACAAGTGTAATAATAAATCCTTTCACCAATTAAAACACATGTATTTTATACTCTTTATCGTTAGTTCATTACTTCACTTAAACAAAATTAATTGATCACAAATGTCCTTCTTACTGTTCCTTTTTGCTGTGAACTCCTCTACATAACTACATTACCAAAAAAATTTTTTTTTTTAATTTTCATTAACTAGTTTTAGACACGTACAAATTGCACTGGTGTGTATATTTAACAAAATATAAGGAATATATTGAGTAAATTGACAATTACGTGGATTAAATGAAAAAGATTAAATGTTGATGAACAATGACCTAGATTCTTATTGCACGAGAATGCATTTAAACCCATGGAAACGGGAAAAAGGATTACGCATCGGATGTACTACCTCTTAATCTTTTAGTTTTTGAGTTTATATATACGGAGTATATTTTTTTCGAGTATTTACAATTTACAAGCTATATAATAATTTTTTGATGGAAAAACTTAAAATTAATTTAATTTATAAGTATAGTTTTTCAGCAATGTATTTTTTTAGCTTAATATTTAAGTATAAATGCTTAAAAACTTTATAGTAAAAACTCAAATTCTGTAAAACAAAACTCAAAAAGTTTAGCATAAAACTCAGAAAGTACATAATCTAATGTAGTATCTCTGATGTATCCATGAACTGATG
>JAIUZE010009643.1:0-13072 GCA_022085475.1 Heliosperma pusillum | reverse complement strand
TAAATGATCCCAAGACTCAATTTCTGTAAATTGATAAGCCAACCTTTTGGCTAATTATACCTTTAGAATTCTCGGTCGATAAATTTCTGTAAATTCTATCTTATAGTCCATTATAATCCCGAGATATTACTCGTACTATAATGTTGAGATAAAATAGGTCAACACTCACTACTTACCCAACGTAGAAGAGGTCATATTATGACTTCCGACGAAGAAGGGGTTCATAGAAGTTTTTCCTATAAAGACTAATCTCAATTTTCATTTTAGAGGAAGATCCCATCATCTTAAATTTACTTCATTTTAAGTGAACAAATTTCTAGCATTTCGTGAATGATTTAGACTAAGGTGATGGCCCTATGAACGAGTGACATCTGTATGTCTAAGATGAAAATTCAAAACTATATGAAACATTTTTCATGCATTTTAGGTGGTTTGGTTTAGGCGGAATATGATGCAATTATTTAACATGTGAATGAAAAGCAAAAGAACGAAAAATACGTAAACTATTACAACGGTCCTAGTGTGGCCTATCTACCAAAATGAAAAGTAAATACAAGTTTGGAATCCATCCTAATGGGCCCGAGAAGCTTGACTTTGTCTCATCTTGGTCCATGTAGCGGGAGTGAGCAATCCGATCTCCATCTTTAGTCTTCTTAAATTACATTTAAAAATTACAAAAATAAACCTATTTACATTCTAATTCCAAAACATAATTAAAAGAAAAATAAAAGGAGATTCGAGATCTCAAAATTACAACCAAACCATGTTTTCATCATTACGAAAACATGATTAACTAAAGCCACACTAGGTATTACATTTTTCAACCAATTGCAAAATTACGTAAAATCAACCATTCATTCATTCATTCAACAAAAAAAATGCATCAACTATATAAATTAATACTACAAAACATAATTCATTAATTATGTTGATTAATTATCCAAACCACCATTCAAACCGATCAAAATTATGTGACAATTCCTTAATTGCCCACAACAATTTTAATCTTTCATAATCCATTTTTATTTTAAACCTTTTTAAAATAATCGGGTATCATTATTGTGAACCTTTTCACAATAACAAACAAACAAACATTATCTTTATAATGTCAAAAAAAAAAAAAAACAAACAAACAAATTTTTTTTTTTTTCTCTACGGATCACTGTTTACGTGAACAGTACCAGTACCCAAAAAAAATTTTTTTTTTTTTTTTACTTCTTCATCTCACGGTTTAATCAAAAAAAAAAAACCGAAGAAGACAATGAAATTAAAAACTGCTGTACACAGCAAAATAAAAAAAACAGAAACTTTTTTTTTTTTTTTAAACAGCAGCAGTGAACAGTAACCGGGCTGCACAAAAAAAAAAATTCGGTGTTGCCAATATCGCTAGATCGGTACAAATTTCAATATCTAATCGTTATTAAAATTGATTCAAAGTAGATTATTCAATTTAACCTTTTAAAATGAACATCTAAATCATGATTAAATCGATTATCCTTATATTCATTTAATCACAATCGCTTTGAACATCATTAAAATTGAATCATTATTCAAAAATCATCAATTTAAAACAATGAATCCGAAAATAATAGCAACAACAAAATCAAAACAATTCCATCTTATTTTAATTTAATCCTTATCAAATTAAAACAACCACAAATTTATTATATTGAATTTTAACCTTTTAAAATAACAATATCAATAAATCAACAATGGAAAAAAAAACAAAACCCTAAAAAAAATCACACGGCTACATGAAAAAAAAATTCCAGCCGTGACAAAAAAATTTTTTCGGTAAAATCAAATTTTTTTTTTTTCTCAAATTTATATTTCATACAAATGAAAAACATATAATATAATTTTGTAGCCAATTGCTCTGATACCACTTGTGGGAAATAACTGTTTACATCCCCTTAAAATTAAGGATTATAACAAAATTATATAATATGAAATTGCAAGTCATAGATATGAAAACGATACAAATGTAGAGAAAATGAATTAAACCTTTGGTCCTAGCAATAGGCGTAAAGAACAGAGATATCAAGGTAGATATCCTCCTAATCGTTGCACCCAAGATGCTCCGAGAAATACCCTTTTCTTTTGCTAGAAAGTAAACCTCTTACACGATCTCACTGTTGAGAAGAAGGTTTTTGTGTTTTGTCAAAAGTTTCTGTAAACTTTTGTTTCTGTGTGAATGATGGAGAGCAGTATGAGAATTCGGTTTTAGAATTATATTCTCAATTTACTCACACTTTCTCACGGCACATTGGGTTCTTATATGGGGAGATTTTTGTCTCCTCAAAAATAACTACCCATTGACTAAAACCCGAGTGTATCTGGATACTTTCGTTTTTGGTCATTTTAGCTTCCAATATAATGTAATATCTTATAATCGTCGTTTTACATGGACCGACATTATAATCCATCATTAATTATAAATATCCGTATATTTATAATTTGCCAATTAATTATAACGGTTTATGTTTAATTAGCTTACATTATATACTATAATTAAATATAACTTTTATATTCAATTTTACGAATTACAGTTAATTCGTCTCAGCTAACTTTCGTCTCATCATCACATTGACTAACCTTTTAGTCAAATACACTGACTAACCTTTTAGTCATATAATAGGGTATCAATATGATTATTTTCTCAAATAATCACATCTCTCAAACACATCCTTTAGGTGTGACTTTTAGGGACCAGTTGATCACCGCCATCTGTATGACAATAACGTCAAACTTATCTAGCAAGCCAACCATTATTGATAAACGTTAATCAACTGATTATTATACAAAGTATACCCTGTGAACCTACAGAGATTTATTTATGTTATTGCACTAACTGGAGGACACTAGCTCCAACATGACACTTATCAAAAAATTGGTCTAAAAGAAGACAAACTTTGTCTTTAGAGAAAGATCGAACCTTTTTCTTGAGATCATTTACCTCATTGTCGGAATCTGAATCGAGATCAACAGAGTGAGCCATAAGACATTTGATTGATTCTTTCTTTGATGACTTTGGAACATCTTTATTGAGATGAGAGAAAGACACAACTTGGCATCTAATTCTTCCTCAAGGACATCGTCCTCCTCGGAATCAGACATGCCCCAAATAGCCGACATAACTTTGCTTTTGCATTGACTTTTGGCAAAGTCACGTTTTTCTTTAGACTTGATGTCATCCCACTTTGGGCATTCTTTGATTTGGTGACCCTTGTCACCACATTTAAAGCAACCAATAGTGGAATTTGACTTTTTCTTTGGAAAATGTCTCTTGCTAGTATTATTGCTAAACCTCTTAAAATTACGACCATTAATCATTCCAACAATGTTTTTAGTGAACATTGCAAACTCGTCATCTCCATCCTCCTCATCACTTGAGAGAGCATTAAGAGCGAGCCCTTTCCCTTTAGAGCTTTCACTAAAACGCTTCATGAGGGTTAGCTCATGAGCCATAAGTGAGCCCATTAGTTCATTAAGGGTGAGAATAGACAAGTCTTTAGCTTCCTCAATAGCCGTAACCTTCGGTTGCCATTTTTCATTTAAGCTACGAAGAATTTTACGAACTAAGTCCTCGGATTCAAAGTTTCTTCCTAGACTCTTGAGGTCATTGATAATACTAGAAAAACGTGAAGACAAACTATTAATTGACTCATCTCTTGTCATGTTGAACATCTCATATTGTTGCATGAGAAGGTCAACACGATACTTTTTAACTTGTGACGTTCCCTCATAAGCAAGGCTTAGGGTGTCCCAAATCTCTTTGGCCGTAGTACATCCGGAGATCCGGTTAATCTCTTGTTCACCAATGCCATATTGAAGGATGGACATGGCTTTAGAGTTTTTCTCGACCTTTCTATAGTCAGCCTCGACATATTTGTCCTCGCTTTTTGGGGTACTAGTACCATCGGTATTAGTGACCATGATTTCGAGAGGACCCTTTTGAATTATCAACCAACATTCATAGTCCGCACTTTTGACATAGTGCTCCATGCGGTGTTTCCACCAAGCATAGTTTTCTCCCTTGAAAATGGGATACTTAGTGTGTTTTGAATCGTCCATAACTAAAGGATCAACTCGTTGGTTTTAACCAATATCAAGAGCACGAGGCTCTGATACCAATTGAAGAGTTAAGAACGATTTACACCTAAGAGGGGGAGGGGGTGAATTAGGTGTACTTGTGGGATTTGTATCCATATACAACCCTTTAAAACGACAGGATTATAATGAAAATTAACTTATATGATTAATAGTCATAAACAAAATTGCATAAGACGAAGGGATTAAGAAATAACCTTTAGTCCTTGCGATAAAGGCCTAAGAACAAATACCAAAATAGGTATTCTCCTAATCAAAACACCCTAGATGGAACAAGATATGCCTTGAGATTGCTAGAACTCTTGAGAAACCGTTTTCTCTCTTTTTGTGAATTATGTGATGGTGGAGGCTCAACTTGTGATTAGGGTTCATCAAGATCTATAAAATAGGGAAACCAATTCCTTTATATATTCCCCTATCACAAGGTATCCTAGTGTAATTAGGAAAGGTATTTTCTTTCCTAAAAACCCTCCATATGGCCGAAATTTTAGAGTATTATAATACTTTATTTTCGGTTCATATTTAGCTATTAATATATTGCAATTAATATCCGTATATTATTAATTATAAATATCCGTATATTATTAATTATAAATATCAGTCAACTGTTTGACTTATGGCTCGTTGAACCCACCATCAATCGACGTCACAATATAATCACCAGAGTTATCAGCTCATGTAGGTGATTACGGACCAAAACATATATAAAGTAATTCAGTTCACTTTGTGGTGTTCAATGTTGTCCGTACAACCCACATGAAAAACAATATATCAAACAAAACGATGATATTATTAATAGTTTTATGAAAAGATACAGGTGTCTAATCCATAAAAATAACTAATACAACTCAGGAACACGTTTGATTCCCATGGAAATAACGTGCCCTACATGCTTATCATATCTTAAAGGTTTAGTGAAAGGATCTGCAACGTTATTATCCGTGGCAATCTTATCTATCACTATCTCCCTTTGCTCCACATAATCTCGTATCATGTGAGTCTTTCTTTGTACATGCCTTGACTTGTTGCTGGACTTGGGCTCCTTAGCCTGGAAGATGGCACCACTATTATCACAATAGATGGTGATCGGATCATTCGAACTAGGAACTACAGTTAGTCCTTGTAAGAACTGACGCATCCATATAGCTTCCTTCGCAGCTTCTGAAGCAGCATAGTACTCGGATTCAGTCGTAGAATCTGCTATAACAGTTTGTTTGGAGCTTTTCCAGCTGACCGCAGCGCCATTAAGAGTAAAAACGAATCCAGACTGAGATTTTGAGTCATCTCGATCCGTTTGGAAGCTAGCATCTGCGTAACCGATTGCGCATAGCTCAGTGTCACCTCCATAAGTCAATACCCAATCCTTAGTCCTCCGTAGGTACTTAAGGATATTCTTAACAGCCATCCAGTGTGCTTCACCTGGATTGCCTTGGTATCGACTAGTCATACTCAATGCATATGCCACGTCTGGACGTGTGCATATCATGGCATACATGATCGATCCTATAGCAGAAGCATAAGGAACCCGACTCATGCGCTCGACCTCTTCCGATGTCTTAGGTGCCTGAGCTTTGCTCAGCTGCATCCCAGAAACCATAGGAAGGTTCCCCTTCTTGGAGTTGGTCATGCTGAATCTCTCAAGAATCTTATCTATATAAGACTCCTGACTTAGGGATAACATCCGTCGTGATCTATCTCTGTAGATACGGATCCCCAAAATTCTTTGTGCCTCGCCCAGATCTTTCATCTGGAAATGGTTCTTTAACCAAACTTTCACCGAAGTTAAGAGAGGTATGTCATTCCCAATCAAGAGTATGTCATCAACATACAATATCAGGAAGACTATCTTACTCCCACTCGACTTGATATATAGACATGGTTCCTCGACCGATCGAGTGAAGCCATTCTCTTTTATCACTTGGTCGAAACGATGATTCCAACTCCGAGATGCCTGCTTAAGTCCATAGATGGAACGCTTAAGCTTGCATACTTTCTTAGGATTTTTAGGATCAATGAAACCTTCGGGTTGTACCATGTACAACTCCTCCTCCAAATAACCGTTTAAGAAGGCGGTTTTCACATCCATTTGCCAAATTTCATAGTCATGAAAAGCGGCAATCGCTAAGATTATCCGAATGGAACGCAGCATGACTACGGGTGCAAAAATCTCATCATAGTGCAAACCGTGCACTTGAGTGAAACCCTTTGCCACTAGTCGTGCCTTGTATGTATCTGGTTGTCCTTCTACAGAATGCTTTATCTTATAAAGCCATTTGCACTGAAGAGGCCGAGCCTTATCAGGTAAGTCAACCAGATCCCATACGTTATTCTCGTACATAGAGTCCATCTCGGATTGCATGGCTTCAAGCCATAGCTTTGAGTCGGAACAGGTCATGGCACCTTTATAGGTAACGGGTTCGTTTCTCTCTAGGAGTAAAACGTCATCTCTCTCATTCCCTTCGACCATACCAATGTATCTGTCTGGAGGAATAGAGTCTCTACCCGACCTTCTAGGTTCCAAAGGAATATTAACCGCAGCCGACGATGGAGGAACAGTTTCCTCCATTGGTTGCTCGGTTGTTGGTTCTTGAATCTCCGACAGATCGAAGGTTCTATTACTCGTCCTATTCTCGAGAAACTCTTTCTCTAAGAACGTCGCACTAGCCGCAACAAAAACTCGATGTTCGGTAGGCGAGTAAAAGTAATGACCAAACATCCCTTTTGGATAACCAATAAAGTATGTCTTGACCGATCGTGGGCCGAGCTTATCGTCAGGTCTCCACTTGACATAAGCCTCGCAGCCCCAAACCCGAATAAAGGACAAGTTAGGGACCGTTCCCTTCCATAATTCATATGGAGTCTTGTCTACAGCTTTAGACGGACTTCGGTTCAGTATTAAAGTAGCTGACAAAAGAGCGTATCCCCATAATGAATCAGGTACAACCGTGTGACTCATCATGGATCGAACCATATCTAGTAATGTTCGATTTCTCCGTTCGGACACACCATTCAACTGTGGCGTTCCAGGTGGAGTTAACTGTAGTACTATACCACAGCCTTTAAGGTGTTGATCAAACTCATTCGAAAGATATTCGCCACCACGATCCGAACGTAGTGCTTTAATCTTTCTATCCAGCTGGTTCTCAACCTTATTCTGGAATTCCTTGAACTTTTCAAAGGACTCACTTTTATGCTTCATTAAGTAGACATGTCCATATCTACTTAAATCGTCCGTGAAAGTGATAAAATATCTATAGCCATCTCTAGCGTTGATTGACATAGGTCCACACACATCTGTATGTATGAGTCCTAATAGGTCAGCAGCGCGCATTCCAACACCTTTGAAGGAAATTCGAGTCATTTTGCCTATGAGACATGATTCACACGTGCCAAATGATTCATAATCAAATGGAGAGATAGTCCCATTATCAATGAGCTTCTTCACGCGTTTCTCATTTATGTGTCCCATACGACAATGCCATAAATAGGTTTGATCTTTGTCACCAACCTTTGCTTTCTTACTATTCATATGCATAACATCTGTGCTTTGATCTAAAACATAAATTCCGTTTATGGAAACTGCTTTGCCATAAATCATTTCGTTTAACGAAAAAATACAGCTATTATCCCTTATTACAAAACAAAAACCGTCTCTAACAAGTACGGAAACAGAAATAATGTTTTTAGATAAACTGGGTACATAGTAGCAGTTATTCAGCAATAACTCAAATCCACTCGGGAGCTGGATCACATATGTCCCCACTGAAACAGCTGCAACTTTAGCTCCATTCCCCACTCGCAGGTCCACATCACCCTTTGCGAGAGTTTTGATGTTTCTTAGACCCTGCAAATGATTACACAGATGAGAACCACAACCAGTATCTAATACCCAAGTTCCGAAACTTGCATGGTTAATCTCAATCATATGAATAAAAGAAGGAGAAGACATACCAACAGGAGCAACACGGCCTGCTTTGATGTCCTCACGGTACACGGGGCAGTTCCTCCTCCAATGCCCAATCTGGTGGCAATGGTGGCACTCCACGCTACCTTCATCACTCTTTGTCTTGCCTTGTGAGCTACCGCTAGACTCACCAGGCCCACTCTTGATTTGTCCCGGCTTTTTGAACTTCGGCTTTCCTACCATTAGGTTAGCCTGTGCCTTGCCCTTACCCTTGCCCTTGTTTGCAATCATGAAAACGTCTTGTTTCACGCTCCCACTCAATTTCAGATCACTCTCGGTCTGATCAAGAAGTGAGTGGAGCTGATGAAGACTCTTATTCATGTCATTCATGTAGTAATTGGCCCTAAAAAGGGCATACCCATCATGAAGTGAATGAAGAATGCGATCAATAATGATCTTCTCATCTATTTTGCAACCAAGTGCCTCCAGTTTCGACATTCTCAATCATATCGAGAATGTGTGGGCTAACAGCTTGCCCCTTCTGGAGTTTTGCTTCAAAGAAGCGACAGGTATGCTTATAGCTAACAATCCTCGGAGCTTTCGAGAACTCGTTAGAGAGCGTGGTGAAAATCTTATTCGCACCATGGGCAATGAATCGCCTTTGCAAATTTGATTCCATTGAAAAGATGAGTACGTTCTTTATCGCACCCGCCTCCATTACGAAATCTCTATAAGCAATTCGATCATCGGTACTCGCATTTGGGCCTGGGTCGACCGGTAGTGGCTCAGTCAAGTACTTGAGCTTACCGTCAGCAATGGCAGCATTCCGTAATGCCGCCTCCCCATCTGCGAAGTTGGACCCGTTATTCTTCAGTCGTGTAGACTGATTCATATTGTCCATGAAGATCTTAAGCCAGGTCTCACGTCCGAGCGTGGCACTTGGCATTGGGTCATCAGCATGGCCAGCCATTTGTTATAGCAGTTATATCTGTATATGACGAGTTTGAAAACTGAAAGTAAAACAAAATAAGATAAGTATTTCAACGTTTTAATATAAGTCGAATGCAAAAAACTGTTTTAATGCGTGACTATGCATTTATACAATTGACCTCCCTCAAGAATTATATAAATGATCCCGAGACTCAATTTCTGTAAATTGATAAGCCAACCTCTTGGCTAATTCTACCTTTAGAATTCTCGGTCGATAAATTTCTGTAAATTCTATCTTTAGTCCGTCATAATCACGAGATATTACTCATACTACAATGTTGAGATAAAATAGGTCAACACTTACTACTTACCCAACGTAGAAGGGGTCATATTATGACTTCCGACGAAGAAGGGGTTCATAGTAGCTTTTCCTATAAAGACTAGTCTCAATTTCATTTATAGGGGAAGGTCCCATCATTTTAACTTTAATTCATTTAAGTGAACGAATGTCTAGCAACTCGATAATGATTTAAACTAAGGTGATGGCCCTAAAGACGAGTGACATCCGTATGTCCATGATACAAAC
Organism: Heliosperma pusillum; assembly: GCA_022085475.1. Taxonomy (NCBI): domain Eukaryota; kingdom Viridiplantae; phylum Streptophyta; class Magnoliopsida; order Caryophyllales; family Caryophyllaceae; genus Heliosperma; species Heliosperma pusillum. The sequence goes on along the minus strand of JAIUZE010009643.1, from coordinate 3,542 downwards.
ATTCAATCTATATGAATCATTTTTCATGCAATCTTAGGTGGTTTGGTTTAGGCGGAATATGATGCAATTTATTCTAGCATGTGAATAAGCAACGAGAAAAATAAGAAAAACGCAAAATAAAGCACCTAGTGTGGCCTAACTACCAAATTGAACAAAATACAAGTTGGAATCCTCCTTGGACCCGAGTCTTGATGTTCCATTGTCTTTGTAGCGGGAGTGAGCTATCCGATCTCCGTCTCGAATCTTCTCAAAATACATTTAAAATTACAAATGTAAACCTATTTACATTCTAATTAAAAATAATAATGAAAATTAAAATTACAAAGCGGAGATACGAGATCTCATAATACATCCAAGACTATGTTTCCTTCATTACGAAAACATAATCTACTAAGGCCACACTGGTAAATTACAACCGATTGTACAAAATTGCGTAAAATAAACCATTCAAGCGTCATTCAACATAATAAAAGCATCAACTAAAATTAATCAAACAATGCAAAATTAAATTGATTAATTATCCAAACCACCATTCTAATCACGTGATAATTCCGTAATTAATCACGAGATATCATTCAAATCCAATGAAAATTAATAATTAATATGAATTACAACGATATTATTTTAAACCGCTTTAAAATAATATGGTATCAATGTGAACCGCTTCACAAAAAAAAAACAAAAAAAAACAAAAAAATTCCCGGTACGGTTACTGTTCACCGTCAGGAAAAACGAAATTTTTTTTTATTTTTTTTATTTTTTAAATAGCTGTCACGGTTTTTTAGAAAAACCGGAAAAAACACAAAAAAACGAAAAACAGCACTGCAGGCCGAGAAAAAGACGAAATTTTTTTTTTTTTTTCTATTTTTTTTTTATTTTTTTTTTTTTACAGCAGCCGAAACAGTGGCAAAAAAAAAAAATTGAACGGATGAAAAATCGATTTTGCTTATATTAACTAGATCGGTACAAACTAGAAATATCTAATCATTATTAAACATTGATACCGAAAATATGAAGCACAAATTGATGTTCATCAACAATCAAACCAAATCCATTCACGTTTTAATTCAATCAGTATTGAATCCTAAACATCTACAAATTCTCATATTATCATCTTAACCTATTAAAATAATAATACAAGAATCGAATGGAACAACAAAAAAATCACACGGCCCAAAAAAATTTGCACCGAAATTTTTTTTTTTTTTTTTTATTAAAATTTATACAATTCAAATTTTTATGAAAATTATATAAAAAAAAATTTCATAGCCCTAACGCTCTGATACCACTTGTGGGATTTGTATCCATATACAACCCTTTAAAACGACAGGATTATAATGAAAATTAACTTATATGATTAATAGTCATAAACAAAATTGCATAAGACGAAGGGATTAAGAAATAACCTTTAGTCCTTGCGATAAAGGCCTAAGAACAAATACAAAAATAGGTATTCTCCTAATCAAAACACCCTAGATGGAACAAGATATGCCTTGAGATTGCTAGAACTCTTGAGAAACCGTTTTCTCTCTTTTTGTGAATTATGTGATGGTGGAGGCTCAACTTGTGATTAGGGTTGATCCAGAAACCCTAAAATAGGGAAACCAATTCCTTTATATAGTCCCCTATCACAAGGTATCCTAGTGTAATTAGGAAAAGTATTTTCTTTCCTAAAAACCCTCCATATGGCCGAAATTTTAGAGTATTACAATACTTTATTTTCGGTTCATATTTAGCTATTAATATATTGCAATTAATATCCGTATATTATTAATTATAAATATCCGTTTATATTTAATTTATCTTGCAATATACATGACAATTAAATATAACCTTTTATATTTAATCGCGAATTACTGTTAATTCGGCTAAACAACATTATTTAATCTGTATTAAATAATTTTTATCATCACATTGACTAACCGTTTAGTCAAAAACACTGACTAACCTTTTAGTCATATTATAAGGCATCAATATAATTATTTTCTCAAATAATCATATCTCTCGAACACATCCAATAGGTGTGACTGTTAGGGACCAGTTGATTACCGCCATCAGTATGACAATAACGTCAAACTTATCTAGCAAGCCAACCGTTATTGATAAACGTTAATCAACTGATTATTATACGAAGTATACCCTGTGAACCTACAGAGATTTATTTATGTTATTGCACTAACTGTGGAGGACACTGGCTCCAACAGTACTTTTAAAAATTTCTACTTAACTTGGTTATTTGATAACACAAGTAAGAACAATTAAGTACGAGACTTGAGAAACTTAATTGAATTTAAGTTCACAAGAAGTACAGCAGGTCTAAGTCACAGTATGAAGGACTGTGACACAGACAAGGCAGCGAGATATGCAGTACGTCACAGTATGGAAGACTGTGGCACATACATAATAACGAGATGAGTAGTAAGTAAATAATAAGCAGCGGAATGTGAAAGTAAATGAACAAACAAGACGATGTTTTTAAATTGGTTCAGCTTCTACTCCGAATTATTTTATTGCTTGTTTATAAATTTACTCAAACTTACTAAACCCCTTACAATGAAAATAACTCGCCAACCAACCCCGGTTGCACTCAAACTTAAAGCTACTCCGCTTCAAGAGTTTTTTGTGTTCTATCTCATAGGTTTACAGAGTCTTGAATCTCAATCGTTCACTTAATGAACATGGAGATCACAATTAAGACTTAAACACGAAATCATGGAACAAACTTAGATGTCACAGTGCAGCGAACTGATACATGGAGAATTACAGCTCTTTTGAAAAATGATTGAAGACTTTAAACTTAAAACGATTTTGCAAATACTTGAAAACAAAGCTTTAAACTCAGAAATTATTTGCAAAGTTTCTTAATAAATGCTCTTGAAAGTCTTGGTTATGAATGGCAAAGTGTGAGGCTATTTATAGAGGAAGAGTGTGTAACTTAACACAACATCTATCTCTTTTATCCAATGGGTAATATGATAAAGAATCACTTTAAAGTCTTCTTAGTACAAGCATTTGTGAGGCTCAAGAGAGCTGCCATTTTTTCAGAAAAAAGGAAGTGTGTTTCCATAATTGTTATGAGAACCATAAATTACTTGTGACCATTGGTTAATAACCAAGTGAACTTGGTTATTAACCAAGTGAACTTGGTTATTAACCAAGTGTACTTAGCTTCTCAATTAAGCAAACTTTTCTCTTTCAAACTTGTAATTTGTTTCTTTGAAAATCAGAAATCATTTAGAAAGATATAGTTGAGTATTTTGACAAATAAACCCATTCGAAAATTTCTCCTTTCGTTGTATCAGAAACACAGTGCCACAGTGACGTGCACTGTTGCATGGTTTTGCAGCCACTAGACAAACTAAGAATGTTACACTACTTCGTTTACAACATTCGACTTAGGCTATGACTTTCTTCATCTTTGATCATCCTTGCACCATCCTTGAGAAATAATTGAGAGTTTCAAATGCTATAAATCATAACTAAGAAGGAAACCATTAAATGACAATGAAACTTGGCATCATCAACCAAGTATGGTTCTAACA
>JAIUZE010009642.1:0-12038 GCA_022085475.1 Heliosperma pusillum | reverse complement strand
TCTTCTTTTATATAAATGTCTTTATATTTGCCTGCATGTTACATAGATCATTAAATACTAAATTAACAAGTAATTTAGCAACTAATTAGAAGAGTCTAATTAAGGTCTATGGACTTTCATGTGGTATCAGAGCTAGCTTGTAGCATGCATGTTCATTTTGGACATTTTTATTAAAGTTATAAGATAACTAATAAATCAAAGATTTTGAGTTAAAATACGATTCTGATAAAATGTTTTGGTGCATGTATACCTACTGACCTCAAAATATTTGTGGTCAAAGTTCGTGATTTTAGGGATTAATTTGCTATTTATTTTGATTTTTGGCGTTTAAACCGAGTTTACGTGCATTTTATGAGTTAAAAGTTAACTAAAAATAGTTGCATGTTGATTCTGGCCATGAAATTTTAATATGATCTCACATGAATTTCTTAAATATTGTATGTAAAATTTCGTGACTTTTACTTATGTATTGCATGGTTATTGATTTTTATACGATAAAAGTCGATAATATGAGATTATAATGTTCATAAAATTGAAACGTCCATTTATGGTATTGAAATTTTTTTGTACATTTCAAATTCTGATTTTGATACTCCTGGTGAAATTTGATAATTTGTTTCACTGTTTTACTATATATAATGTTTTTATTTGATAAAACCATTAAATACAAATCTATTTGTTCATAAAATTAATTTAAAATTTTTGAGCAAATGTTTTTTATTTTTATAGTTCCTGGAATTATTCCAGAATGTAAAAAATTTTTGGTTTCAAATTTTATGATGTTTATATTTTATTTTGGTTTTATTTCATAATTGTTATGACTAAACCGTAATATTTAGCCAATGAAATCAAATCGATCTAATTAATGACCAACAAAATTAGTAATGACTAATTTTGAGTTCTAAAACATTTTGGTTAATTATTTTGAATTTAAATGCGATTTAAATGTTGATATTGATTTTTAATGGTTAAAAATCAATGAATCCCGGAAGAAATCGAGCTACAATGAGCATGAATTGAACTTAGGACGATTTTGGCATGAATTTTGCAGCAATTTATTTTATTTATGTTTGAATGAATGAAGGTCATTATTAATAAGTTTATGAAATTTTGTACTAGGATGGCTAGTTAATTGTTAGTTTATTACCCGTAATTGTAAGGGAATAAGTTTGGTGTTGTACTTGTATTGAGAATCGTATGCGGTTGTATAATTTATAAGGTATTTTATAGTATTAAATGTATAATGGAATTGTATATTGTACATTTGTATTATTTTTATGAAGACCGGTGACTCCCTCAAGACGGTGCCATTTTGGAAGGTGTTCCAAGTGAAGAGGCAAGGGACCAAGGAGTTGGTTTCCGAATTTGTAACTATCTAGTTAATTTTGATGAGCTAGGTGGCCATACTAGGATTTTATTGTTGCTTGGTTGCTTGCTTTATTTCCGCTCATGCCAAAATCGTCACACATGCATTTTATTTACCGTTATTGTCAATTCAACGTTATTCACAATTCACCGACTTAGTTCGCTTATAGGGAATTAATAACAAAATTGACAAGACCTCTCACATAACTTAAAAAAAAAATTGAGATTTAGCCTTACCAATTAGTAACACCTATGAACCCCGTGTTCATTAGGGCTACCACGCTCGTGGGTCCCTTTTTACCTCGGGTAAGTAGGGTGATGCGATCACAAGCCAAAATTGGATTGGACTCAACGAGATAAGCGTTATCTTGGGACTAGGAGATGGATTTAGTTGAAATCCGTCAACCAAGAGTTCTAAGTGTAGAATTAGTCAAGTATTGACTTACCATTTTTAGATAAAGGTAGCATGCGATGACTATTTTTGTCTAAAGATGGGTCTTGGAATCACTTATGTAATTTCGTGAGGGGTCATTATATGAGTGACTTGTTTAAAATTGTTTTTACAAGTAAAATATATATAAGCAATGAATGTTTATTTTCCGTTGATATTTATTTTTATTCGCGCAATGACAATTATTTTTCTTCTATGAACTTATAAATCCGTTCAATCGTGGAAAAGGTTTCCATTATTTTATACGGTAGCATTTTGATTGCAATCTCCGTTTATACCACCGTAGCTAAAGACAAAATGAATTGTATCTTTTGATCCTCATATTCACCATTGCAAATGTCTCTTATGAAGAGTAAATGAATAAGTCACACTTAGTCAAAAGCGTTTTTGAATATTTTGTGACGCCTTCTTATAACAATGGTACATCAAATTTTTGCTCCAAAGAAAATGTTTGTATTTTGGTATGTCGTCATAATGCTCCTTATCGAGGCTTACCTCAAAAGAGGCCAAAACAGTTGGGATGACTAGGTTAATCGATTTATTTGAAATCGTGAACAAACCAAATACCGTAATCACTTCATGAAAAGTTTATCCTTTTGAAGGTAAAACCATGAATGAAATGAAGAATAGTCTTCACAATAATTCCAATATACTTGTCTAAGTAGAGATTCATGAAAGTGAGTGGGAGCACTAAGAATGATGTTTATATTCTTAATTGTTAAGACGAGGTTCAAGAGTAGGTTGGCACGAGTTTGGCACAAGGCAAGGGAAAAAGGCAAGACTATTTTGAATAGTAAAGTCAAAACCCAAGCAAGGTGTCGAACCCAACTTTTGACGATTCTATTTTACAGTGTAGGACACAAGAAAAGAATCTTCCCAAAGTTTTCTAAAGAGTTAGAAATTGGGTGTAATTTTTCACCCATAATATCTATATGATCGACATTTATTTTGCTAAATGCAATTTTTGGGTATTAGATACATATTATGGTTTTCATCAATGTATTCAATGCATATAATAATGATTCGTGCGACGACTAACCATAATTAAATGTCGACCTACAAGGGAAATATAACTATTGTAGTTTTATTTCTATAGAGACATATAAAAGTTATAATGTGATCAATCTAGTTTTGGATTTAGAGGTATACTTTAATAAACGTTATTATGTACATAACCTCTAAATAAAGAATATAGTATCCACTTTTGTGTACGACACAAGTGTTTCACTTTTGTGAATAGAACAAACGTTGTATCTTTTTATGCCTATACTTGGTCAATGGTTATCCCATACCAATCAAAGGTAATTATATTCTTGACCTAAACTAGTAATTACTTGTCATATAGATTGAAAAAGGCTCAAAATTGGTGACCTATGTCTAATCTTAATTCTGGATTGTGTAGCACATTAAGAGGCTAGTATTAACAACTATCCCTAACCCATCTGATTTTGAATCTTATGGTGTGTGCGAATCTTGTATTCAAGGCAAGATGATTCGTGCCCTTTTGTTGAAAAGGAAATCGAACTAGTAAATTATTGGCCCCATTACATAAGAATACGTGTGGTCCAATAACAAACACAACCAGAGATGGTAATGATTACTTCACTTGATTTACCGACGATTTAAGTAGATATTATGTTTGATTCTACTTAATGAGGTGCTAAGAGAAATCTTTGAAAAGTTCAAAGAGCTTCAATGAGAAGTAGTTAACCACTAGAACATTAGATCAAGGACTTACGACTAAATCGTAACTATAAATATCTAAGTATTGACTTTGATTTTCACCAAAAGTATTGTGAAATGGTTTCACAAGTTAACTTCTCTAACACACATTATTAGATAAGGTGTTGTTGAATAGAGAAACAGAACCTTATACGATATGGTTTTGTCTTTATCAAGTCAAAATGAGCCATTTGACTAACCTTGGGATCTTAATATTTTTGTCTGCTATTTCTTTTCCCACCATATTAAAACACATTTTAAACAGTCTGATTTCATTCCATATACGATATGGGTAGGTAGCGTACCTAATTTATAAGTTATTTAAATGAAACAAGTGCTCAATAATCCCACATTGACCACGAGAACAAAGCGTTTGTGACTCGTGATGCTGTCTTTCAATAAAAATACGATTATTTCTTGATAAGACAGAGTGGGAGAAAATGTTTCAAGAGCCACAAACTGAGCATATGGTCCGGAAAAAGTTTTCCTCATTGCTTGTTTAGTAGTTGTTTCTTCTTAACCTAGGAGGTCAGGTGGAATTTTATCGCTCCTTTATAGTGATGAATTCTAATATGCGACTTATAAAAGACTGTTTTTTAGTCCCAACTTCTTGATATGGCTTAGAGTCATACAATTCGTAATGGACTCCATGCATGATGGTCAGGTATGTGACCTGGTAAATTTTACTTGAAGAAGTACGACCTCTTCAATGTAAATTGATTTTTCAGATCGAAATTTGCATGGATGAACATTAAAATGTTTTCAAAGATAACTTGGTAGGCAAAGAGTTTTGCACCAACCTTAATTCTTTGATCCATTCGAAAATACTTAGCGATTACAGCATATCATAATAGTATGATGCCAACTGGATCTCAAGAACCACCTTCTTGAATACGATTCTAGAAGAGGTAGTATATTTTATATTCACATGTGGGTTCGTAGATCCTAACTATCCTAAGTTAATTTGCAAGCTTAAGAGGATGTCTTAAGTAAGCACTAAAGAGTTGGAATTAGTGTGTCAATCATGTCATAAAATATTTCTCGATATCTCGAGGAATTATGTTTATACATGAAGTTTAGTGGGAGTAATATGGTTTTCATCAGTCTTATATGTGGAGACATATTGATCATTTAGATGATGGACAGATTTTGAGAGAAGTAGAATACATCTTTTAGATATCTGGATTTATGGAGATAAATCTAAAAGGATATTGGCATTGAGTCAAAATTCTTATATTGATAAGATCTTTGACTAGTTCAAGGATGTTGAACACATCATAATTGAGTCCTTTTGCTTCCGCTGCGGGATCAATTATATACGCTGTGATGTATACTCAATCCGACATTTCGCATGCTTTGAGTATGACGAATCATTTGCAATCAAATCCAAGTGAGAGTCACTTGATAGCCATAAAGAACATCCTTAGTACTTGCGAAGGACTAAACGATATGTTCCATGTGTTTGGAGTTTAAAATGAGTTGCGTGTAAGGGTTACACAGACTTCAGTTTCCAAACTGATCAAAGTGATTTGAAATCACGAGTTGGCTGTGTTTTATAGAAGATTTATCTGGTGGAAGAGTTCCAAGCAGAAAATACTATTGGAAAGGTTCCAAGTAGGAGTGACATTTTCAAATAGAAATGTCATGTATCCGCTGGAAGTGTTCCAGGCAGTTTATCATTGCGGATTTAACAACGGAAATGGAGTACATTGCGTCATATGATGATGCATATGAAAGTAGCTTGGATTCGACAGTATTGGAAGGACTAGAAATAGTTCATATAGCTGTATATCCTATCCCATTATACTGGTAAAACAGTGGGAGCTACCTTTAGGCAAAGAGTCCTAAGTCTAGATTCAAATCTAGACACGTACTCAGAAAGTTTTATGTAATATGAGATTACGTAGACAAAGAGAAATAGCAATCAGAACGATAGGAAAGATGCAAGTATTGCTAATCCATTAGCCATGCTTTTTGAAGGCTGAACATGATAGTCATGTCATTTCAATGGGGATTGAAATATGTACCTGAATTGCTAAAGATTATAAGATTGAAATTATTGATAGGTATCATTTTTCAAATATATATAAATCGCCATTTCATTGTAGAGTTTCATTAAAAACATTATTTAGTATGACATAAATTTTAATAATTTGTTATCCGAATTGGTGAAAGAAAGGTTGTGAACCCCAATTTCAAGTGAACAGACAAACTTAGTTATTTTGTCCCTAGTCAATCAATGGGGGGTGACGTCTCGAAATGACTAGTTGTAAGTCGATCGATGGTTGTTCAGCACCATGGGGTCATGGAGATGACTGGTCGGTTTAATAGACAGACTGATGACACTCTGTCGGACAGTGACATTGTAGAGACCCTTAAATCAGTTATTTGATGCCTGGTCGTGGCAGGGTCTTCTATCTTATTCCTATAAGTCGATTCTTTTGACTGGCGACCGGCTATCTGAGTCGGTGCAGTTTCCGATTGGTTTTGGTTGATGTTCTAGGTCGTGCCGTAAAAGGAGGCCGATGGACTTCTTCTGGATCATGGTGATCTGCATCATACAGAGTAGATGGATCAACAGGAATTGTCCACCCACGTTGGGTAAAAACATCTTTAGGCCACTCGAGGAGTAGTTACTGTAACTGCGTGGCCACGCTCGGAAAGAGATCTATGGTAGATTTTCCGGTCAAACAGTTACTCTCCATATCGAGAAAACCACTCTAGATATTGTCAATCGCAAGTGCGACCTGGAAGACACCTTGCGTTGAGTGGGAGATGTGATAAAGAGACAAGAGAATCGGTGACGCACACTTGTGTCAGACAAGTGGGAGATTGTTGGATTAGGTGTCCTCCAAATAGTGCGCCACATAAGAAAATATTATTATGGAATATTAATTGGGATAATATTGACTCCATATAGGATTAGTTTGTTGATAACGTAAATCAATAACGGTTGGCTAACAGAGTTTGACGTTATGTCGTTTGACGGCGGTGATCAACTGATCCCTTTCGGTCACACCTAAAGGATGAAATCCAAAAAAGTAACTAATTATTTGTATACGATAGAGTTAATTAGTACATTACATATATTCGATATGTACGAGAGTTAATTGTTAGAAATTGAGTTAAGAACTCAAATTCGATTAAACGTATTTTTCAATTATGCGATAATTGACTAATAAATTTATATCTTATTTTAATACGATTAAATAAGATTTAACTTAGTAATTAATAGTTAAATTACTAAATTAGTTGAGGTTTTGAGATAGAGGTAATTAGTTAATTATATTTACAAGGAGTTGTAAAATAAATTAACCAAGCATTGTGGGACCCATTATATATTGATATAATGGTAAAATATTACTTAAAATGTTAAGTACATATTATTTATTTAATTGAATCATGTAATTGTTATATGATCAAATTAACACTTAATTATACAAGATAATTAACCATATGATCAATAAGTATTTGTGAGACAAATATCAAAAATCAATATGGACCAAACTAGGCCATGATGGCCGGTTGGTATGTAGTTAGAATGGTGATGATTGTTGTTTTTAATTATACTCTTTAGTTAGCTTTTGAAAGTGACATAACAAGTATAATACAATCATCATCTTTTCTACAACACTCCACTCTAATGCATGTGATCAAATTAAACAAAATAAGAGTCCTTATTTGGACAATATGGTCCGGCCATGATGGCTTTAAAATGAGCAAATGTGTTCATTTTTCAAGTACTTCATTTTGTGCAATTTGTTTACTTCTCTCTAAAATTCCTCCTCTCACTAAAAACTCTCAAATACTAATATTTACTAAGTATTACTAGTGTAGTAATATAGTCATAATATTAGTAGTATAATATCTATCTTATTATCTAGTTAATAATAAGGGTAGATTATTTGGGTTTATCTTGGTGCAACTTAGAGAAGATCTTCTACTTTGGAGATTGTTTGTGTTCATCCATATTTGTAGCTCAAGAACAACAAGAAGGAGTTCTTGTTGTGCCCTTATATTTTCCATATCAATGTGAGGAAATTTCTTCTCTTATATAAATGTCTTTATATTTGCATGCATGTTGCATAGATCATTATAAACTAAATTAATAAGTAATTTAGTAAATAATTAGAGGAGTCTAATTAAGGTCTATGGACTTTCATGTAGTCCCTCCCTTCTTAGGGACTACATGAACAGGACTGACCCACTTGGAGTCAGAAATAGGATATATGATTCCGACATCTAACAATTTCTCCACCTCTTTTCTAACTACCTCTTGTATAGTGGGGTTCAAACGACGCTGACCCTGCCTACAAGGTTTATGGTCTTCTTCTAAGTGGATACGGTGCATACAAAAGTCAGGACTAATACCTTGTAAATCGTCAATGCTATAACCTATAGCCTTTTTATGTCTCTTTAAAACCACCAACAAATCAGTAAGTTAGCTTTCTGGAGTGTAAACTACTAAGGTTTACAAGTTTTGATGGATGCTAGCCTAAGTTCACTTAAACTGAAAAAAACAACTCAAATGGAAATGGAGGCTGTTTTAGAGAGGGTAGGTTATATTGACTAGAAATCAAGAGATATGACTTAGAGAAACTTCCTTACAACAAAGCACAAAAGAAGGGACTCAAAGACTGGTACTGAGACAAGTTTAAAGTGTTACAGCAAGGCACAAACACTCTAGACTAGGCTCAAACAGCAAGCAAGTTAACCACAACAATGCACAGATATAACTTGACTCACAAGACAAGACACTGATCAAACACCTTGAAGATGTATCAGGCTTGGTTCAAACTACAGCTCTTAGCACAAGTTTGATAGATTTGAGGGATTTCTCAAATTAATTCATTCATCAAAGTCTAACTGAAACAACATACAAAGACCTCCTTATATAGGGAGGTTGATATCTTGTGAGCCATTGGATGTACAGATCATCCAAGGGCCAACTTAGGATTCAAACTACTACTACTGACACTAATTAAGAGCCTCACAATAGGACGAGTTCAACAACTATAAAATACAGACACAAGACACAAAAACAGACTGAACAAAAAGCAAATAAAGCAGTTTTGGAGTTTTCCTGAAATGGAAATCTGTTGTTCTTGTTGTCTTGCTGCTTTGCCTGGGTGTGTTGCTGCTCCTTGGAACTCTCTACTCTTATTAGAACTTAGATAAGACCTGCCTTGGACGAGGACAAGTTGACTTAAGCAAAGGAAACCACAATCTGACTTGTACCTTCCCTGTTTTAATTGTTTACTGGACTCTAGCTTGGGGTGCTTGTTACTTGTGTTTTTACTAGACTTCAAGTGGGGTTATCCTAGACAAACTTGTAGCTTGGGGGGTTGGCTTGATGGTAGGCCATGGTGGGGGTGGTTTACATGCCCTGGTGTACCTCCTTGGTGCAGGGTTTGCTGATGGGTCTGCCTGGTTCTGAATGGTATTGTTTCTGTCTTGTGTGGGTAATGTGGGTTGTGTTGGGGCTTGGCATGGGTTGCTGAGCCCTGGACTGCCTTCCTCACTGGTGTGGCTTGGCCTGGCTTGACATTGGCTTGTCATAGCTTGTTGTTTGGACCTTGTAACTCGAGCTTCCATCTGAGGGGTCCTTGGGGTCAGGCTTGTCTTGTTTGTGGCTTGATCATCAAGGCCCCTTGGGTGAGCTCCTGCTGCAGCCTCCCCAGGTTGAAAAGGGCTTGACCTCAAGCCTGTGTCTTCCTCTCCCTCAGAGTCTTCATAGAAGGGGCTAAGATCTCCAACATTGAATGTCACATGGACTGCATACTCTCCTGGTAGATCAATTCTGTAGGCATTAGGACCTATCTTCTCTAGGACTTGAAAAGGACCATATGCTCTTGGCTCTAGCTTATTCTTTCTCTTGGAAGGGAACCTTTCTTTCCTTAGGTTGATCCATACTATATCTCCTGGTGCAAAGTCTTTCTTGGCCTTAGGAACCTTGGCATTTTTCTTGTATAGATCATTAGTTTTCTCAATTTGTTTTCTGACTGACTCATGGAGTTTTAGCATTTGTTCTACCCTCTTCTTGGCATCATAGTGGATCTCTGACCTGCACACATTAGACAAACTCAAAGGCATTAAGGGGTTAGTACCATAGACCACTTCAAAGGGGGAGTGGCCTGTGGCTGCTGATGAAGCTCTATTGAAAGAGAACTCTGCTTGAGCCAACTTCAAATCCCAATCCTTGAGAGATTTGCTGACTATACACCTCAAGATCCTTCCCAAGGTCTTGTTGGTCACCTCAGTTTGGCCATCTGTTTGAGGATGATGGGAGGTACTAAACAACAACCTAGTGTTAAGCAACTTCCACAATGTTCTCCAGAAATGGCTCATAAACTTTGTGTCTCTGTCAGATACAATAGTCCTTGGGACTCCATGTAACCTCACCACCTCATCAAGGTATAGCTCTGCTACACTCACAGCATCCTCAGTCTTCTTACAAGCAATGAAATGTGCCATCTTACTGAACCTATCCACAACCACCATGATAGAATCTTTCCATCTTGCTGTCCTAGGCAATGCTACTATGAAATCCATGCTTACATCTTCCCAAGGCCTACATGGAACTGGTAGGGGAGTGTAAGGAACTTCGCTAGACTCCGACTCTGACTCCGATTCCGATTCCGATTCCGACTCGAATTCATTGTCTTCTGGTTCTACTTTGAACATCTCTCCCTCTCCAGTAGTGATCTTGAAGAGCTTCCCTTAGTTGTTGGTCCATTTGATCGACTTCCTCCTTCCTTTCGGCTGACTTGAGCCAGCATCGGTGATCAATGATGTAGGGTTGAAATGATCGTCCTAAAGTATCATGGTAATGATCTCATCCTGTGCAGCTCTGATGAATCGATCCTGTGCAAATAGAAGACTAACGGCTTGTTCGTCTAAACAAGGTGTTTGACGGGTTTTGACGGTACGAACCGTTTCTGAAGGTATAAAATAGCAATTGTGGAAGACCTTGATTCCAGCTAATTCTATTCCTCTATAGTGCCAAGGTTCGGGAAACCCGTGAAAGTATTCTTGGCTCCCCTCTCTAACGAAATATCCGTTAAGAGTAGGGAGATAAGGTTGCATCTGGATTCCTTTACTTTTACGATTTTGGACTTGAGTAAGCATTTCCAGAGTTTCTTTTTTTGTGGTTTTTTACCTCAATCCTAATGGTATATTTCCAGAATTCCCCTCTTTGTAAGGTGCAAAGGTACTTTTCCTGATGGGGCTCAATGGCATTCCTTGGAAGTATCCCTGGGATTTGAGCATGTGGTTGACCACTAAGTTAGAGTATGGATCGAAGTATAAACGTGCCAACTCACTCTCTACGAGATTTATGCTTTGAAATCCTCCAAGCTCATGTATTGGATCTAACTACTTTTTTGTTGGACATTTTCTCTATTACGGCCTTGATAGGTGACGAAGTGATCGTTACCACTTTGTTGTCTAAAAGAATTTTGATCTTCTGGTGCAAGGTGGATGTTACCGCTTTAGAAGCGTGAATAATCCAAGGCCTCTCTAGAAGTACATTAAAGGAAGCTTCGATGTCCACAATCTGGAAGTTGACTTTTCGTTCGATTGGCCCAATAGCTATGGTGAGGTTGATTAGCCCTATCACCTTTCGTCGTGTTCCATCATATGCTCGAACACCTTAGTTGGTAGGATCCCAATCTGATTCTTTCATGCCTAACTTACGCGCTATTTTTAGTGGTATGACATTGACTGCAGAGCCATCCTCTACCAAAGTCATTGGTACGTTTTTCTTTAGGCACGTGATTATGATATATAGAGCGAGATTGTGACTTGGACCGAAAGGAGGAAAATCCTCATCTGAGAAATTAATTGTGTTACTTAGCTTAACTAAGTCTTGGAGGACCAAGTTGACTACGTCGTCAGGTGTAGAGTCATGCGCTACATTCAGTTTTGCTAGTGCTTGTAATAAAGCTTGGCGATAGGGAAATGAGCTTGCAACTAGCTGCCATACTAAAAGATAGGCCTTTGTCTTCTGTAGTTGTTTCAGTAGATATAACTTCGCCATCATTTGGGGTGACGACGTTGGTGTTAGTAACTGGACCATTAAATTAGTTGTAGGACCATTGTGAGAGACACCTTGATAAGGACGCCCTGATCGAGTAAGGTAGTCTATGTCTTGACCTTCACTAGCCCTGACTATATCTTCAATATCTTGGGTTTTATGAGGTTTTGTGAGTTATTCATCCTCGTCGTCATTGCGCCATATCCTGTTAACGGTATTGAGTTCTCTCAGTCTAATAATTCCGGCTTCCAAAGCGATTATTCGCTCGACTAGATTATCATATGTGGTGATCACCTCTTGCATTGTAGACTCTTGATATAGAATTGGAATTCGTGGTACGCTTTCTTGGGGCATGGCACCCAGAATGCGTAGAGATTCTAAAGTGGTTTCAAGCTCTGAAACGTGTCTACTCACACTCTTAGCTCATGCAATGAAGTCATTGATGGTAGGAGAAATGGTGGAGTA
>JAIUZE010009641.1:0-34190 GCA_022085475.1 Heliosperma pusillum | reverse complement strand
ATGGCGAGGCCATTTCTATTGGAGGTATTTATGTTTTAGATATTGCAAAAGAGGTCTATCATGTAGAAAACAAGAAGCTCAAAACAGGTGAACCTAATCAATCATACCTTTGGCATTGTCGTTTAGGGCAAATAAACGAACGACGCATAAAGAGACTTGTTTCATCTAAAGTACTCAAACCATTCGATTACGAATCTTATGGCGTATGTGAATCTTGTCTTCTAGGCAAGATGACTCGTGCTCCTTTTACTGGAAAAGGAACACGAGCAAGTGAAGTATTAGGACTTATACACACGGATGTATGCGGTCCAATGAATATCCGAGCTAGAGGTGGTTATCACTACTTCATTACTTTTACCGACGACTTGAGTAGATATGGATATGTCTACTTGATGAGGCATAAAAGTGATGCTTTTGAAAAAATTCAAAGAATTTCAAAATGAAGTAGAAAACCAATTGAATAAAAAGATTAAAACCCTACGATCCGATCGTGGTGGTGAATACTTGAACAATGAATTTGATTCACACCTAAAAAATTGTGGTATAGTATCACAATGGACTCCTCCTGGAACACCTCAATTAAACGGTGTATCCGACAGGAGAAATCAAACTTTATTAGATATGGTTCGATCTATGATGAGTCTAACAGAGCTCCTGATATTTTGGGGTTTGCTATCTTATCATGCAAGATTGTCACTAAAATAGAAGCCGACTAAGCGGGGCAATACGACTCAATATGAGATATGGACAGGAAAAGTCCCTTATTTGTTCATTTATGAGAATTTGGGATGCGAGGCTTTTGTTAAGAGAAGTTCTGACGATTAACTCGAGCAACCCTAAAAATCTGACAAATGTCTTTTTGTAGGATATCCAAAGGAATCACGTGCTTCTTACTTCTACAATAAACACGAGGACAAAGTGTTTGTGTCTCGTGATGCAGTCTTTTTAGAAAATGATTTTATTTCTAAAAGACAGAGTGGGAGAAAATTTGAACTTGATGAAGTCCACGAGCCACAAACCGAAAAGGACGACGAGGAAAACGTTCCCTCTTCGTCTGGTACGGTCATTATTCCTTCAGAACCCAGGAGGTCAAGCAGAACTAGTCATCAACCTGATAGATACCTTGGTATTATAGAGGAAGGTGATGACTATAATTTGCTACTTTTTGAAAGTAACGAACCTACTACCTACAAAGCAGCCATTTGTAGTCCAGACTCAAAGCTATGGCTAGGAGCCATGCAATCCGAAATGGATTCTATGTACGACAATCAAGTATGGGACTTGGTTGATTTACCTAAGGAGGTACGACATCTTCAGTGTAAGTGAGATCTATAAGATCAAAAGTGGCATATAGAGTAGACAAAACATAATGATGTTATAAAGCTAGATTGGGTGGCAACAGTTTTCACACCAAGTCAGGTCTTCGATGCAAGAAACCTTCGCCCCAGTCGCCATGCTCGATCCATAAGGATTTCGTAGCGGTTGCCGCATTTCATAATTATGAGATTTGGCAAATGGATGTCAAAACCGCCTTCTTGAATGGGATTCTAGAAGAGGAAGTGTACATGACACAACCTGAAGGTTTTGTGGATTCATCAAACCCTAAAAAAGTATGCAAACTTAAGAGATCCATCTATGGTCTTAAGCAAGCATCCAGGAGTTGGAATCATCGTTTCGATCATGTAATAAAACAAAATGGTTTCACTCGAAGTGTCGAGGAACCGTGTTTATACATGAAGTTTAGTGGGAGTAAAGTAAATTTTCTAGTCTTGTATGTAGATGACATACTACTCATTGGGAATGATATTCCAATGCTCACTTCTGTAAAGGAGTGGCTAGGAATACATTTTCAAATGAAAGACTTAGGAGAGGCCCAGCGCATCTTAGGTATCCAGATCTATAGGGATAGATCTAAAAGGATACTAGCATTAAGTCAAGAGACTTATATTGATCAGATTCTTGATCGGTTCAACATGAAAGACTCTAAGAGAGGCTTTACTCCTATGGGAAGTGGGATCACTTTGAGCAAGTCCGAGTGCCCTACGAAACCCGAGGAGATTTTTGAACGCATGAAATTGATCCCTTACGTCAGCTGTGGACAATCATGGATGCTATGATGTCACTCGTTACCGGACGGGCATATGCTTTGAGCATGACAAGTCGTTACCAAGCAAATCCAGGTGAGAGTCACTGGATAGCCGTAAAGAACATCCTTAAGTACTTAAGAAGGACCAAGGATTCGTTCTTAGTGTTTGGAGGCGAGACGGAGTTACGTGTAAAGGGTTACACAGATGCCAGTTTCCAAACAGATAGGGATGATATGAAATCCCAATCCGGCTACGTTTATATGATGAATGGAGGAGCTGTTTGCTGGAAGAGTTTCAAGCAAAGCGTTACAGTGGATTCTACAACAGAAGCAGAGTACCTTGCAGCGTCTGAAGCTGCAAAGGAAGCTGTGTGGATTCGGCAATTTTTGGAAGGACTAACAGTAGTCCCTACTGCCAAAGATCCTATCACAATTTATTGTGATAACAGTGAGGCTATTTTTCAGGCAAAAGAGCCCAAGTCTAGTAACAAGTCTAGACATGTACTTAGGAAATATCATGTAATTAGAGATTACGTGGACAGAAAGGAAATTGACATTTGTAAGGTTGGGACAGATGACAACATTGATGATCCTTTAACCAAGCCTTTATCAAAGGCTAAGCATGATGGTCATGTCGTCACAATGGGATTGAGACGTGTGCCAGAATTCCTTTAGGTTATGTAATATGTAATAATTGAATGTTGTATTAATTATTTCATATATGATAATGGCATTCATTATTCGAGTTTTATTTTAAACTCTTTTATTTAGTTTGACTAAATTTAATACTTTGTTTATCCAAATAGATTGTTGGACCCTAGTCAAGTGAATAGGACGAACTTAGTATTTTGTCCCTAGTCACTCAATGAGGCGACGTCTCGAAATGACTAGATTGTAAGTCGATCGATGGTTGGTTCAGCACCATGGGGTCATGGAGATGACTGGTCGTTTACATAGACAGAATGTATGACACTCTGTCGGACAGTGACATTGTAGAGACCCTTAAATCAATTATTTGATGCCTGGTCGTGGCAGGGTATTCTATCTTATTCCTATAAGTCGATTCTTTTGACTGGCGACCGTCTATCTGAGTCGGTGCAGTTTCCGATTGGTTTTGGTTGATGTTCTAGGTCGTGCCGTAAAAGGAGGCCGATGGACTTCTTCTGGATCATGGTGATCTGCTTCATACAGAGTAGATGGATCAACAGGAATTGTCCACCCACGTTGGGTAAAAACATCTTTAGGCCACTCGAGGAGTAGTTACTGTAAATGCGTGGCCACGCTCGGAAAGAAATCTATGGTAGATTTTCCGGTCAGACAGTTACTCTCCCTATCGAGAAAAACACTCTAGATATTGTCAATTGCAAGTGCGACCTGAAAGACACCTTGCGTTGAGTGGGAGATGTGATAAAGAGACAAGAGAATCGGTGACGCACACTTGTGTAAGACAAGTGGGAGATTGTTGGAGTAGGTGTCCTCCACAAAAGTGCGCCACATAATAAATCTTATTATGGAATATAATTGGGATATTTATTGACTATATATATGATTAGTCAGTTGATTAACGGAAATCAATAACGGTTGGCTGACTAGAGTTTGACGTTATTGTCGTTTGACGGCGGTGATCAACTGATCCCTTTCGGTCACACCTAAAGGATGAAATCCAAATAGTAACTAATTATTTGGATACGATACAGTTAATTAGTACATTACATATATTCGATATGTACGAGAGTTAATTATTAGAAATTGAGTTAAGAACTCAAATTCGATTAAGCTTATTTTTCAATTATGCGATAATTGACTAATAAATTTATATCTTATTTTAATACGATTAAATAAGATTTAACTTAGTAATTAATCGTTAAATTACTAAATTAGTTGAGGTTTTGAGATAGAGGTAATTAGTTAATTATATTTACAAGGAGTTGTAAAATAAATTAACTAAGCATTGTGGGACCCATTATATATTGATATAATGGTAAAATATTACTTAAAATGTTAAGTACATATTATTTATTTAATTGAGTCATATAATTGTTATATGATCAAATTAACACTTAATTATACAAGATAATTAACCATATGATCAATAAGTATTTGTGAGACAAATATCAAAAATCAAAATGGATCCAACATGGCCAACATGGCCGGTTATGATGTAGTTAGAATGGTGATGATTGTTGTTCTTGTTGTAACTCTTTAGTTAACATTTGAAAGTGACATAACAAGTATAAAACAATCATCATCTTTTCTACAACACTCCACTCTAATGCATGTGAACAAATTAAACAAAATAATAGTCCATTTGTGGACAATGTGGTCCGGCCTCATGGCCTATAAAATGAGCATTTGTGTTCATTTTATTACTACTTCATTTTGTGCTTGTTTTCTTACTTCTCTCAAAAACCTCATCTTCTTACTAAAACTCTCAAACACTAATATTTACTAAGTATTACTAGTGTAGTAATATAGTCATAATATTAGTAGTATAATATCTATCTTATTATCTAGTTAATAATAAGGGTAGATTATTTGGGTTAATCTTGGTGCAACTTAGAGGAGATCTTCTACTTTGGAGATTACTTGTATTCATCCATATTATTAGCTCAAGAACAACAAGAAGGAGTTCTTGTTGTGCCCTTATATTTTCCATATCAATGTGAGGAAATTTCTTCTCTTGTATAAATGTCTTTATATTTGCATGCATGTTACATAGATCATTAAATACTAAATTAACAAGTAATTTAGCAACTAATTAGAGGAGTCTAATTAAGGTCTATGGACTTTCACTTCTGAATCCGACTTCAACAGTTTTATTTTCGAGGAAGATTCGACTGTTGAGACTGTCATACCAGCAAAGATGCCAAACATTGCTAGTCACTCTGAACCCACTGCTGCATGTATACCCCAGGGATTCAAACTTACAACGGACGAAGATGGAACTTCTTTCGATCTTCGTCCGTCTTATATCAAGCTTGTCCAGCAGGACAAGTATAGGGGTGTGGCTGGGGAAGATCCGAGGAAGCATATGGAGACCTTTGCTTATTACTGCTCCTCTATTCCAGTTTCTAAAGGGGTAACAGCAGACAAGATCAAGGAGTTCTTGTTCCCTTTTTCTCTTACCGACAATGCCAAAGACTGGTTGAAGAATCGGAATAGAGAAGAACTTGGTATTACCGACTGGACCACACTTGCACTGGCCTTCTACAAGAAGTATTTTCCACCACAGAGGACGAATGCTTTGAGGGGTCAGATTACAAATTTTAAGCAAACGACTCATGAAAATCTCTATGAGTCCTGGGATCAATTTAAAACGCTAGTGAGGTCTGTTCCTCACCATGGGTTTGAACAGTGGTTTCTATGTAACCAGTTCTACAACGGGTTATATGATGATCATCGAGCTGTCTTAGATGCCGCATCAAACAAGAGATTCCAGAAGGAGATAGATGATGATAAGGGTTGGAAATTGATCGAGGAGATGGCAACCCACTGTGCTGAATATGGTAATCCGCGAAGTGGTACACGGACAGTAGCTAGTATTGATTCTGACGGTCTGGATGCTAAATTTGATAAACTAAATGCCAGACTTGACAAATAGGAGAAGCAGGCTGCAGATAACCAGCAGACGGTTCATTTGCTGCAGCGGGATGAAGTGATTACTTGTGAAAGGTGTGGCGAAACTGGTCACACGGCTGTAGATTGTTTTGTAGAAAAGGAGCAAGTTTGTTCCTTTCAACAATACCGTCAAGGGGGTGGGTACTATAATCAGGGGAATATCCATCCCAATTTGAGATGGACAAGCCAGAATGTCCTAAATCCTACTCCTCCACCAAAGCAACCGACTTATCATCCGCCGCACAAGCAAGGATTCCAAAAAATCCAATCTTCACAGCAAGCTAGTTCCTCATCTGGAGGAATTTCAGAAGTTGGGGAGCTAAAGTCGATGATACAAGCTTTAGCTATCCAATTGAGCAAATCTGATCAAGCAACAAATTCTACCATTAAGCTTTTGGAGTCACAGATTGCTCAATTGGCGGGAGCTAGATCGACTAGGCAACCTGGCCAGTTACCATCTCAGACCGATCAGAACAAGGAGACACTGAATATGATTACCCTGAGAAGCGGTCTCGCTTATGACAGTCCTGCTGGTACCATTGCTGATATCTCTGGTGCGCATCCCAATGTTGCGAAGGCTAATGCTTGTAATGTCATCGATCGAGGAGTTTGTTCTACTAGATCGAATGAATTGAAGGAAAACTTACTCGATCGAGAGGTTACTGTTGGTCGATCGACCTCTCGATCGAGTGAATTAGATAGACAATTGGTCGATCGAGAGGGTTCAGTTTCTCGATCGAGTATTGTGACTGATAATGCTGCTTGATCGAGCAGTTTGAGTTCTAATAATGATCGATCGAGTGACATTGATACTCGATCGATGGGTCCTAATGAGCGAGAAGCTTGTTCGAAGGGGTTAAGCAAGCGGATGATCAACAATGCGATTGTCAAGGATATGCAACGTGGATCACCTGACGTTCCAGTTCCGTTTCCTGGTCGATTGAAGAAGGCTAAGGTCCAGAAGGAATTTGCTCGGTTCGCTGACATTGTACGCGGTCTTAAGGTGAATGTTCCTTTTGCAGATCTTTTATTAAAGGCACCCTCTTACTTGAAATTTATGCGTGCAATTCTTTTACGTAAGAGGTCAGTCGATACTGTAGAGACTGTAGCTTTGACTGAGGAATGCTCCGCGTTCCTCCATAACAAATGCCCACCTAAACTGTCCGACCCATGTAGCTTTTCCATACCGTGTCATATAGGTACCTATCTTATAGATAACGCGTTATGTGACCTAGGAGCTAGTGTTAGCGTCTTACCTTTGTCCTTAGCCAAACGGTTAGGCTTTACCAAGCTTCAGTGTACCAACATGACAGTGCAAATGACAGATAGGACCTTCTCCCGACCTTTAGGAGTCATTGAGGATGTACCTGTGCAAATAGGGAGATTCTTTATACCGGTCGACTTCATAGTATTGGACATACCTGAGGATTCTCACACCCCCATCATTTTGGGAAGACCGTTCTTGCATACTGCGCAAGCGGTTATTGATGTCGGGTTACAGACATTGACGTTTCAGATAGGTGGGGAGAACCTAGTTTTTACTCAGTCTTGTGCTAGTAAAGGTCCTATGCTTGTTTCACCATGTCACACGCTTCCCTTAGCTGATATTACACCTGATTTGTTGACACATGACAAAGCTTCTGTTCTTATCGGGCCTATAGCTCCTGTGTGTGATATTCCTATTGCTACCGTAACATCTCCGCCCCAGCTTAGGAGCGAATTGGAGGAACGTGCTGTTTTGTGTTTTCTTACAGATCATAGAGCAGCAGCGTTGGAGCTAATTAAAGAAGGGACAGCCATGCTCGCGTGATGGCATCAAGAAGCAGTCCAAGCAGGACAAAGGAGTTCGCACATATTCCAGTGATTCAGAAGTGGAGCTAGACTCCACGAAATTATCGTATGTGTGGAGAAAGAAGTCGGAAATTACCGCAGCTGAGGGTAAATCCGCAAGTCAAAGGCCTGACGGTGGCCTTGTCCCAAAACTATTTGGTTGTTAGCCGGGTTTGCAACCCCGTGCAATTTGTAAATAACAATTTATTGCGTTTTCGTTAGACAATTAGACTATTTACTTAGATTAGACGTTACGGTATAATCCGTAGTTTAGATAAACAATTTATTTTTCCTGCTAGACAATTTTTGGTATTTTTGGGTATCGTTTTGTATCGCTTTTGCAGGAGAAAGAAGCGGAAATCGAATTGCTCAAAGTCGAAGGCTATGCAAATAGGAAAACCATTCGATCGATACATTGTTATTCGATCGAGTGACTTGGGGAAAAAAAAGATCTCGATCGAGGAGAATTCGAATCGATCGAGGAGAATTCAAAACGATCGAGTGAACTGAGGATCATCAAAAGAAGCCCACTCGATCGAGTAAATGAGACCTACTCGATCGAGCAGTCCTGCCTGACAGAAGTTCTCGATCGAGTAGAATCTCTACTCGATTGACCGAAGTAACCTACCTATAAAAGGGAAGTCTTCGATCTTCTTTCAATCTACTCGATCCCAATTCTCCCTTGTTCTTCAATCTGCAATTTCTTACCTGCAATTAGTGATAATACCCGAATTAATTACCAATTAGGATCGAGTAGAATATTTGCAATTAGGATCGGCCGCCACCTTTATTCAGACTTCCCTAGGACTCACCAGCGCCTAGGACCTGGCGTCGACTTGGATATACCTGTCATGGTCGGGTTTGCTTGGATGACGGGCTCTGAGCGTCGGGTGTGGAAGATATGTAGTTCCACATCCGTTGTCTTACCTTGCCCTACATTACCTTCTATTTCACCTCTAACTCCTGCGAGAGGGGTGAAACCCCTTCCCCCTGTCTACCATCTACCTTTCACTACTACACCTTCCTCTTCCACTAAGAAGAGGAAGAAAGCTTCCCCGCAGAGGGAAGTTGGAGAGCCGTCGGGTTCTCAACAGATGGGGATGACCACTGTTACGCCCCCACCTGTCACCACTCCCCTCCTGAGTCGAATTTTTTGGCTAATTTTGTTTGTCCTCCCCTGTTTGAGGCGCCTAAGGTCATGGACCAAGGGCGTCGTGATGCTTTGCTACTTGAGATGCGCAGGGATAAAGCACAGCTGCGACGGGATCAGGCCTTGGCCTTGTTCCCTATCTATGAGGACCATATCCGCAGAGGACGTCCTATTTTAGATGGATGGCCTCATCCCTCTTTCTACAGATACCCAGAGGGTGGGTATCCCTCACCATATTCTTCCTCCTCTTCTTCTGGAGAGGAAGAGGATGAGACGCCGGCACAGAGGGCCATTAGGGAGCGCGCGGAGTTGGCAGCTAGAAGGCTAGCTCACGAGGAGGAGAGGGACCCGACGTATAGGGTGGAGACGGAGGAGACGGGTGGGAGGAGGTGATGTGAGCTCCCTAGTTTGATGCTGGTTTGGGGAAGCTGTTGTCTTGTAAGTTTTTCTGTCATTTTTTCCATTCTTTGTATATATTTCTTCCCTTAGAAACATGAATTAGGTTGTGTTACTCTTTCCCCTTATATGTTGTTGTGCTGTGACCAATGAGGACATTGTCTGTTTTGGTTTGGGGAGGTGTTTTGCATCCTTTTACGTCTGCATTTGCATTTGTATTGCATTCACATTTACAATTCATGTTAACTAGAAACAATTTGAAAAACTCAAAAATATCACGTTTATTTTTGCATATAGTCGAGTCGGATTGGAGTCTTGTTAGTGATGAAATTGCTCTACAAGTCTATTTTAGGCTATTCCTTGCACCATTCTTGACTTACTTAGTAAAATCGAAGTAGTGCACTATTGAATTTTGTCTTGGAATTTAATTTTGATTATTAGACTTGACTCAACATTTTTGCAAACTACTTTTATATTCTGAGTTTTAGAGCCTATAACTGGTGACATTTATGACCAGTTCATCTAGGAATGAGAGTAGTTACTCCCCACATCTCGTGTCATTTGCTTGTATATGAACTTTGATTTCTTATTGCCTGCACGCATTGAGTTTGTGGTCGGTATTACGTGTTTTGAGAATACTTGCATCTTCTTTTTCCTCATTTTACCCCATCAACTCCACATAAAGCCATATCTGCATGTTGCCCTTAACTACATTCTAAACTGAGCCTACCTTTGCCGAGCTAGCTTAGTAGTCGAGGTATATTTTACCGTTGTGTCAGTTTTTGGCTCGTTTGCGTTGATTGGAGTGGGTATTTGCGAGAAAAAAAAAAGAGAAGTGAGTAATTGTGCCTCGATCGAGCAGCTTGTAGCTCGATCGAGCAGATTTTGGTTTATGTTGCCTCGATCGAGTGACTTGTTCCACTCGATCGAGGGGTTTTTCCCTTGATCAGCCAAGAAAGAAAAAAGAATAAAATGAAAGAAAATGAAAAATGAAAAGATATAATGAGAAAAAAAAATAATTGGCTGAAGTTTTTGTTATTTACGCCTGCTACGCTTATTATTATTTGTCGAGGTGTTTTATGGGATTTGTGTTGTATATGCCTAGATTTGTTAAGGCATCGAGCTTAGTTTTTGATAGTTGGAAAAATGGAACGAGTTCTATTACGGTCTTGTTAGGAACTAGCTTGGCTATTTACCCTCACATTTCCATTAATTGTTTTGCCCCTTCTTACCGATTAGCCTCACATATCCATATCCTTGCAAATGTTCGGCACGTGATAGTCCTTGAACGGTGGTTATGCGTGTGTACGGTGCTTGAATCATCTTTCATATTAGTTAGCAATGCATGTTGTGTCGGTCGTAGTCTAGGAGAGTGACTATATTCTCTTCTCTCTTTCTTATACATATTTACTTACCATTTGCTTATTGAGAGAAGAGTGACCCGTGAGAGTCCGAATTTGGTTGAGACTTGCAAGGTCGAAAGTCTAATTTATTTCCAAGATTGTATAAATTCGTTCACTTTCGTATTAAGATTTTTAGCGATTGAACGAGTGCATTGAACGGTTTAGCATTGACTTGTAGCTAGCTCTGAGACTTACTCCATTCCCCAAGGTTCATTTAGTTCCATATATCTTCATTTAGTTTGCTTGAGGACAAGCAAAGGTTTGGTTTGGGGAAGTTTGATGCATGTATTTTATATAGACTTTTTAGTCCATTTATGAACGCATTTCTATGTCATTTAGGTGATATTATATCACTATATGCCCCTATTTGGCTACTTTGTACTTTCATTACCATTTTGTAGGTACAAGCTGCGTAGTATTGGAAACCGAGCCAAAACATTCCACTTTGCATGCATTTAGGAAAATGGAAGGAACGGAACAGAAGCTCTTGCATGGGAAAGCGTGAACCCGCTTACAATCAAGTCCGAGGCCATGACCAACGTTACATGACAAGCCAGAAGACCTCAATCGGCTATACCTTTCGTCGATCGAGAAGAGTTGAAGTAAGGAAGACCTCGATCGAGTGGTAGCTGTTGACGAGTTGGTTGATCGAGCGGAAGAAGTCCTCGATCGACTGATACTCTGAGATAAAGACCTCGATCGAAGGGTATTTTTCCTTGATCGAGTGGAACCTATCACGGGCCTTAAGTCCGTAGACTAATTAGGGTTTAGAGTCGTGTTATGCATTATATAAGACTCTTATTTACGTCATTAGGATGATAATTAATTATCATTTACTTAGCAGACATTAATCATTTATTATAAGTTTCTGAACTTTCTTTAAGTTTACATTCGGTTTATTATCGACGTGGATTTGTTCTTTACGCCGGATTCGCTAAGATTGTAAACTTCTTTTCTCTCCTTTATTCTTAACATTTGTTTTAGTCTTAATTACTGTTTACCTTTCTTAATTGTTGCGTTATTATTGTTTATGCTTGTTAATTACGATTTTATCATGTCTAATGTCATATGTTCAATCGTCGTTATTGTTAGCATCGTCAATAGTATGAGTAGCTAATTCTCTTGTATGTTAGGATGGGGTAAACTGTAGTAAAGGCATGTTAGGATAGACTATTTTAGTTAGTCTTGAATATGAGAATTAATCTAAGCAATTTAATTGAGGTTAGTCGAATGAGTGCACGCAGGATACTAGCTAGATAGTTAACCCCGACCTGGATCGAGAGATTGGAATAGAAAGACTTGCTTAGAATTGATAGGTGACTCCTAAGAGGACGAGAGTTAATTAGGAAAATCCCTAGGGTGGTTTGAGACCGAGAGGAGAAAACCATTGCCCTTCTCATTGATAGATTGACTGACTTAGTTGACCCGTAGGTGCTGATATTGCAGTTGACCGAATCCTAACATATTCTTTCATTATCTGATTTATTTCGTATTACTTTTTACCTTTATTTCTCTTCCTTTAAATCTTATTTAGTTTAGTTCAAAACTAATTCAAAACCCCTAGATTGTGACTGGCAGATTTAGATTACAGTTAGTTAATTTCCTCCCTGTGGAGATCGACCCTACTTCCGCTATCTTCTTTAGTTAGTAGACTTAGGTTTTTATTTTTGGTGTATAGCGACCAACATCATTTATCTTGAGGATTAGTAACCACCATAGTTTACTAATGTGACTATTTATATTTGAGGTTTCGAGCGTAGTAATGATTGAATTAAGGATGTTATGGCATATTAAAGAATCATTATAATCGATAAGGGATTGTGGATCTTCCCTTGTAGGGAGGCCTTGGATGAGGCTGGTTGGATCTTAGATAATTATGTTTGTTGCTTTGATTGGGATTGTTGTAAATAATGTTTATAAAGTTTAGCGATTTAGATTGGTTAAGGTGTAATTGAGGTAAATTACATTCTCTTGAGGACTAGTTTATTAGTAGAGTTAGTGATGTCGAATTCTTGTAGATCTTCCTGCCGACTTCATCGTGATCTTCATATCCCTAAGAGTTCGATTTGTTTTGTTTTTGCGTGTTTTGTATACATTTTCATACCCTGAATTTTGTTGGTGATGCTCGAGTCGCTCTATGTACGTGTAATGTCTTGTTATTTGATTTTATCTTTGATACAACCTTCAAATTTTCATATTGTATTTCTAATTTAACGTTCAAAGAAGTCTAAAGATGGTTTGTGTACCCTCTTTTTGGAGAAAATGGATTTCTTTTGCTTTTATATTTGGATTTTGCGTTTGGTTGGATGTTTGGACTTGTTATTGGAGACGTCTGGTGACTAGTCCTGCACTTACTAACGCTTGTTTTTATTTTCGATTTCACTATTTCGGTATTGATTTGATCTGGATAATTAGAGTTCTCGTTCGCGACGGGCACTCTTGAGATCCCTAAATAAAGTTTTGCACTTATGAAAAGTTCCCTTAAACCGTTTTCGAGAAGAACATCATTTCATAAATGTTTCCCTTGTAAAAGCTTTCGAGTTAATTTTGAAAACCAATTCTTGTCTTTGATACTTTTATTCTCTACTCTCAAGTTTCGAGGATGAAACTTTTTAAAAGGTGGGGTGATTGTAACACCCGAAAATGTACCCTATTTTTATTGTAAAAATATTTTACGGATACTTTTCACCGAAATTTAGTTTTAGTTTAGAATTAAATTCCCGTGTCTAATTTAGAATTTCCAAGTTCGTAATTGGACTTTACGCGAGATTTTGAGTAAGTTACGTCTTAAGACGTAATGGGCTTTTTCCCTTATGTTTTCCACTTACTCCTTCATATACTCCCTCAAAACCCTAACTCCCTCACATTCAATCTTCTTCTTCCTCACCAAGTAAACCCCAAAACCTAGCCTCCATATTTGATCAAGCTTTAAATCATCACTACTCCTTCGTTACTCGCTTAAATTCGCTCAAGTTCGTCTTATTCTTTCCCTCTTATCGTCCTCTATCCATATTGGTAATAAAATTACCGTCTTTCTCGCTTTTCAATTTATCCGTCTTTCTCACGGTGAATTATATTCATCTTTTATTATCTAATTGTAGGTGGTGAACTCCAAGACCCCGACAAAGACTACTTCTTGATAGAAGAGGACATCGACACAGATTGAAGACGCGAAAAGATAACGGTGAAGGGTTACTCGATATCATTTACGTGTTTTATGTGTTTTCTATGTTAGTAATCGTATTTAGAATATGATTAGTAATCTTAGGAATAGTGTTGTTGATAATGGTTGTTGTTAGTTAATAATTGATATGAGAATTGATGATTTGTGATGATAGATGATGTTTGAGTTATGTCTTAGTGAAATGTTAAATTTTCGTGTGTTCGTGTCCCAGACCAGGACGCTGGCAGCGTCCCTAGACGCTGGCAGCGTCGTAGGACGCCGTCAGCGTGCCCTGGTGCAACGGGAGTACATGATCAAGGAAAGGAACAAGCTCAAGACAAGACTCAACATCAACAACATCCAAACAACAACATCATTCAAGGCAACAACAACCATCCAGAAAACACCATGACTAGTTATGACAATGTCTTATTCAGTCCAAGTAACCACCACTTCAGGCCAGCAAAGCAACACCACACCAGCCAGAACAAAGCCTAGCCATCCACTTTCCAAGACTAAGCCACAACAACCCACAACCAATAGCACAACAAAACCAACACAACATTAACAACCCTCAGCCACAAACAGCCAGTCACAGTCTTTCTAAACAGGGTCCATGGGGGTCTCACACATTCAAACAAGCCTAACCAACCATCAACCTAAGTCCTAGGGAGGGTCCTCTACAACTTTGTCCAGGATTTCTTCCTCAGGAAATGCATACACAAAAAGTTAGCTTAGGGACAAACCCAAACTGTCAGGAATTCAGCCCTTTTGCAGTAGTTAAAATGTCACTATCAAACTTTCCCATTTTGATCAAACAAGCTCGAGGGCCTTTTAGCAGGACCTTTGGCATTCATCCCACATCAGTTGAGCTCAAGAATCAAGCTTGAAAGTCCACTCCTCCACCAGTTTCAACCTAAACAACCCAATTAAGGCAGATTGTCTCATTAGAACTACTTTTCTACTTTTTTGCTTTAGTTCTGAACAATGTAGCTGTTATTTCTGTTTCTTTTGCAAGCCAATTGTGGCCCTAGGATGTATTGAACGAGTAAGATGTAATCTCATTGCCTATATAAGGCTTATTCCTAATGAATGAAAGGCAGATTTGAAGTAAAACACAAAACTGAAAACTTGTTTCTGTTAACATCTCTTGGCTGTGTGCTTGAGACAACTTCCTTTGCTTTGTGCTTGGAAGTGAGCTTAGACCCTTAGCTGAGTGCTGGGATCAAGGTTCAACCCTCAACCATTGGCTTTGTGCTTTGGTTAAGGTTCTATCTCATTCTTTCAACATCCAGTTCAAACAGAAACAGAGCAATCTCCAAGTGTCTGACCTTAGTTCAATTTGTCCTTGTTTAGCTTGTTTTCTGAATAGTTTCATTGCAAATTGGTAGCAGAGCATTGGTTTGTGAGTTCATTTACCTAACTACTTTAAAAAATACACAAAACCTGAAAGTCCATAGACCTTAATTAGACTCCTCTAATTAGTTGCTAAATTACTTGTTAATTTAGTATTTAATGATCTATGTAACATGCATGCAAATATAAAGACATTTATATAAGAGAAGAAATTTCCTCACATTGGTATGGAAAATATAAGGGCACAACAAGAACTCCTTCTTGTTGATCTTGAGCTACAAATATGGTTGAACACAAATAATCTCCAAAGTAGAAGATCTCCTCTTAGTTGCACCAAGATGAACCAAACAATCTACCCTTATTATTAACTAGATAATAAGATAGATAATATACTACTAATATTAGACTATATTACTACACTAGTAATACTTAGGAAATATTAGTATATGAGAGTTGTAGTGAGAAGATGAGTTTTGAGAGATGAATGATAAAATAAGTAAGAATGAAGAAGTGAATAAATTGAACAACAATTGCTCAATTTATAGCCATAAGGGCCGGCTCTTTCATCACCCAAGAGTGACTTTTTTCTTCTTATTTTATTGCCATGTAAGGTGGTAATGTGTTGTAGTGAATAAAATGATATCATGTTTACTATTCATGTCATAAGCATATGTTGCTTGTGAGTATGAATAAGAACAACCATCATCACCATTTGACTTCACCATAACCGGCCATGTGAGCCTCAATTTGATCCATTTTGATTTTTGATATTTGTCCCACAAATACTTATTAATCATATGCTTAATTATCTTGTATAATTAAGTGTTAATTTGATCATATAACAATTATATGACACAAATTAAATAAATAATATGTACTTAACATTTTAAGTAATATTTTACCATTATATCAATATATAATGGGTCCCACAATGCTTAGTTAATTTATTTTACAACTCTTGTAAATATAATTAACTAATTACCTCTATCTCAAAACCTCAACTAATTTAGTAATTTAACGATTAATTACTAAGTTAAATCTTATTTAATCGTATTAAAATAAGATATAAATTTATTAGTCAATTATCGCATAATTGAAAAATAAACTTAATTGAATTTGAGTTCTTAACTCAATTTCTAACAATTAACTCTCGTACATATCGAATATATGTAATGTACTAATTAACTGTATCGTATACAAATAATTAGTTACTATTTGGATTTCATCCTTTAGGTGTGACCGAAAGGGATCAGTTGATCACCGCCGTCAAACGACAATAACGTCAAACTCTAGTCAGCCAACCGTTATTGATTTACGTTAATCAACTGACTAATCATATATATAGTCAATAAATATCCCAATTATATTCCTTAATAAGATTCATTATGTGGCGCACTATTGTGGAGGACACCTACTCCAACAAAACTAACCATGAGTGAAGAGAGAATTACAGGTCTTGAGAATACAGTTCAAGGTCTTGCCAGAACTATAATGGAGGTCTCCAGATCTGTCAATGAACTCCTTGAGGGCCAACAGAACAATGATGCAAGGGGAGGCAGAGGTCGAGGAAGAGGAGTACCTTTCCCACATGGAGGAAGGAGAAGGCAACCTGTAGATCAATTTGAAATGTCAGACTCAGATGGCTCAGATCAAAGTCTTCTCAGACACCAAGACAAAGACATAAAGGTAGAAATCCCTGACTTTCTAGGTAGCATGAACCCTGATGATTTCCTAGATTGGCTAAGGTCTGTAGAAAGAGTCTTTGAGTTTAAAGGATACACTGATAGAAAGGCTTTTAAGGTTCCTATCATGAAACTAAAGGGTTATGCCTCACTGTGGTATGAAAACATGAAAACCTTGAGGGTTAGAGAAGGGAAAGAACCTGTTAAGTCATGGCTCAAACTGAAAAAGAAAATGAGGGCTAAGTTTGTCTCTAGGGACTACACTCAGGACATGTTCATTAAGCTCACTCACCTAAAACAAGACCAGAGACCTGTAGAGTCTTATCTAAGGGACTTTGAACAAGTCACATTGCAATGTGAGGTTGTTAAGAAATCTCAGCAAAAGATAGCAAGGTTCTTAGAAGGTTTGGATGAGAGGATAGCTAGTAAAGTCAGGCTACAAAATATATACTCGTTTGAGGACGCTGTCAACTTGTCTTTGAGGGTAGAAAAGTTGGGGAAGGGAAAGGTCAGTGCTTCTAAGACACCTGCTAGAACCCCCACCTTCAAACCTTTTGTAGGAGTCAAGATAGGAGAACTAGTGGTTCCTATTAAGACCCCTTTCAACCTTGATAAAGGCAAGGCTGTTGAGGCAGGCCAAAGGAAGACTACCCCTCTCAAAAAGTGTTTTCAATGTCAAGGGTATGGACATTTTGCTAGAGAATGTCCATCTAAAAGGGCTCTGAGCACCCTAGAAGTAATTCATTGGGGAGATGATGAAGTGTTGGTCTGTGATGATGAGATGGAAGAGCCTGAGGTAGAGGCTAGTGAGGAATTGATAGAGCCTGATGCAGGGTTAAGTTTGGTAACATGGAGAGTAATGCATACTCAACCCCAACCTTTGGAAGAGGATCAAAGACACCAGATCTTTAGGACCAGATGTACTATCAAGGGCAGAGTGTGTAACCTCATTATTGATGGTGGAAGCTGCACTAATGTGGCCTCCAAAAAACTAATAGACAAACTAGCTCTACCCACCAAGGACCACCCCCTACCCTACAAACTCAGATGGTTAAACAAAGGGGCTGAGATCAAGGTGGATAAACAATGTATTGTACCTTTCTCAATTGGTAAAGGGTATGTGGATGAAAGTCTTTGTGATGTTCTGCCTATGGATGCATGTCACCTCTTGCTTGGGAGGCCTTGGGAGTTTTATAGGGATGTCATTCACCATGGGAGAGACAACACCTACACTTTTAAGTATGGGAAAAAGAAAATCACCCTGGCACCTTTACCACCTGCTTTAAAGGTCAACCCAAACCCCATGAGTGAGGCTTCTAAGGAAGTCATGTTGATAAGTGAATCAGAACTAGTACAAGAGCTAAGTGAGTTACAACCTGTGTATATATTACTTGCCAAAGAGACTGGGATGAGCATGATTGATATCCCTGAAGAGGTCAAGTCTATCCTAGAAAGTTATGGTGATGTCTTTCCTACTGAGCTCCCTAGTGGATTGCCACCACTTAGGGGAATAGAACACCACATTGACCTAGTGCCTGGAGCTATCCTACCCAACAAGCCAGCTTACAGGAGTGATCCTAAGGCTACACAAGAGCTCCAACTTCAAGTAGGTGAGCTGCTCAACAAGGGCTATGTCAGGGAATCCCTCAGCCCTTGTGCTGTACCAGCCTTGCTTGTGCCAAAGAAGGATGGGACTTGGCGTATGTGCATTGACAGTAGGGCCATCAACAACATTACCATCAAGTATAGGTTCCCCATACCTAGACTTAATGATATTCTGGATGAGTTAAGTGGGGCTCAAGTATTCACTAAGATTGATCTAAGGCAGGGCTATCACCAAGTGAGGATAAGAGCAGGGGATGAATGGAAGACAGCTTTCAAGACTAAACATGGGCTCTATGAATGGTTGGTGATGCCTTTTGGGTTGTCTAATGCCCCTAGTACCTTTATGAGGTTGATGACAGAGGTCGTAAGGCCCTACTTAGGCAAGTGTGTGGTGGTTTACTATGATGACATTCTTATTTACAGTTCAAGTAGGGGAGAACATTTGCAGCATCTGAAGTTGTTGTTTGAGGTCCTAAGAGAGAACAAGTTGTATGGCAAACTAGAGAAGTGCACCTTCATGCAGCCTGAGGTTTACTTCCTTGGGTTCATCATCTCTAAGAAAGGAGTAGCAGTTGATCCTGAGAAAGTGCAAACAATGAAGGAATGGCCCCTTCCTCAAATTGTTACTGATGTTAGAAGCTTTCATGGGTTAGCCTCTTTCTATAGGAGGTTCATACAAGGGTTTAGTTCAATCATGGCCCCTATTACTGAGTGCATGAAGAAGGGAGAGTTTAAGTGGAATGAGAAGGCTGAAAGGTCCTTCAACCTGATCAAGGAGCTATTGTGTAAATCTCCAATATTGGTTCTACCAGATTTTAACAAACTCTTTGAAGTAGAGTGTGATGCCAGTGGTCTTGGCATAGGAGTTGTGCTTACTCAAGAGAAGAAACATGTTGCATACTTCAGTGAGAAGTTAAATGGGGCCAAGCTTAATTACTCCACATATGACAAGGAGTTATATGCCATTGTGAGAGCATTGAACCATTGGAGACACTACTTGAAGCCTAAGCCATTTGTGCTTCATTCTGATCATGAGGCTCTCGAATACATCAATGGACAGTATAAACTCAACCCCAGGCATGCCAAATGGGTAGAATTCTTGCAATCCTTCTCATTCTCCAGCAAGTACATAGAGGGTAAGAACAATGTTGTAGCTGATGCATTGTCTAGAAGATTTGTGATGTTGACCTTCATGGAACAAAGGGTGTTGGGGTTTGAATTCATGAAAGAGCTCTATCAGGAAGACCCAGACTTCAAGCATGAATGGGAGGTGTATCAGGAAGGGCAAGTCAAGAAAGGGAGCAAGTACACAGCTCAGGAAGGATACTTGTTCTATGGAAACAGACTATGTGTGCCTAAGGGACCTTATAGGGGACTACTGGTCAAAGAGGTTCACTCCAATGGCCTTGCTGGTCACTTTGGGGTGCAGAAGACCTATGACATATTGCAAGATCAGTTCTATTGGCCTAAGATGCTCAGTGATGTGCAAGATACCCTCAAGAGATGCAGGTCTTGTCAACTAGCCAAAGCACACTTTCAAGCTGGCCCTTACACACCACTTCCAGTACCAAACAAGCCATGGGAAGATCTCAGCATGGACTTCATTGTAGCCTTACCAAGAACTCAAAGGGGAAAGGATTCAATCATGGTGGTTGTAGATAGATTCAGCAAAATGGCACATTTCATTGCTTGTAAGAAGACTGAGGATGCTTTGGGGGTAGCTGAACTATACTTTAGGGAGGTTGTCAAGTTACATGGGGTACCTAGGAGCATTGTCTCAGATAGAGACACAAATTTCATGAGTCACTTCTGGAGAACCTTGTGGAAGCTACTGAAGACCAGGCTATTGTTTAGTACTTCTCACCATCCCCAAACTGATGGGCAGGCAGAAGTCACTAACAGGACACTAGGAAAGATCTTAAGGAGCATTGTTTCTAAGTCATTAAAAGATTGGGACCTCAGGCAAGCACAAGCTGAGTTTACCTTGAACCGAGCTCCCTCCAGCAGCACCGGTAAAAGTCCTTTTAAAACAGTTTATGGAACTAATCCTCTCATGCCTACAGACCTAGCACCAGTCAATGGAAGCAAAGCAAGCTATGATGCAAAGAAAAGAGTTGAGCAAATGATACAGATTCAAGAGCAAGTCAAGAAGCAGATTGAAAGGTCCAATGAGTTGTACAAGGCTAGGTCCAAAGGGCCTAAGAAAGCAAGAAAGTTCAAGGCAGGGGATCTTGTATGGTTGCATTTAAGAAAAGAGAGATTTCCAGACAAGAGGAGAAACAAGCTCATGCCAAGAGCTGATGGACCATTTGAGATATTGGAGAAGATAGGCATAAATGCTTACAAAGTGGATCTACCAGGAAGCTATGGTGTCCATGGTACTTTCAATGTTGGAGACCTGAGCCCCTACCATGGTGAATCAGATGAAGAAGGTGATGAAGATTTGAGGGCAAATCCTTTTCAAGAAAGGGAGGTTGCAACGGGAGTACATGATCAAGGAAAGGAACAAGCTCAAGACAAGACTCAACATCAACAACATCCAGACAACAACATCATTCAAGGCAACAACAACCATCCAGAAAACACAATGACTAGTTATGACAATGTCTTATTCAGTCCAAGTAACCACCACTTCAGGTAAGCAAAGCAACACCACACCAGCCAGAACAAAGCCTAGCCATCCACTTTCCAAGACTAAGCCACAACAACCCACAGCCAACAGCACAACAAAACCAACACAACATTAACAACCCTCAGCCACAAACAGTCAGTCACAGTCTTTCTAAACAGGGTCCATGGGGGTCTCACAAATTCAAACAAGCCTAACCAACCATCAACCTAAGTCCTAGGGAGGGTCCTCTATAACTTTGTCCAGGATTTATTCCTCAGGAAATGCATACACAAAAAGTTAGCTTAGGGACAAACCCAAACTGTCCAGAATTCAGCCCTTTTGCAGTAGTTAAAATGTCACTATCAAACTTTCCCATTTTGATCAAACAAGCTCGAGGGCCTTTTAGCAGGACCTTTGGCATTCATCCCACTTAAGTTGAGCTCAAGAATCAAGCTTGAAAGTCCACTCCTCCACCAGTTTCAACCTAAACAACCCAATTAAGGCAGATTGTCTCATTAGAACTGCTTTTCTACTTTATTGCTTTAGTTCTGAACAATGTAGCTGTTATTTCTATTTATTTTGCAAGCCAATTGTGGCCCTAGGATGTATTGAACGAGTAAGTTGTAATCTCATTGCCTATATAAGGCTTATTCCTAATGAATGAAAGGCAGATTTGAAGTAAAACACAAAACTGAAACCTTGTTTCTGTTAACATCTCTTGGCTGTGTGCTTGAGACAACTTCCTTTGCTTTGTGCTTGGAAGTAAGCTTAGACCCTTAGCTGAGTGCTGGGATCAAGGTTCAACCCTCAACCATTGGCTTTGTGCTTTGGTTAAGGTTCTATCTCATTCTTTCAACATCCAGTTCAAATAGAAACAGAGCAATCTCCAAGTGTCTGACCTTAGTTCAATTTGTCCTTGTTTAGCTTGTTTTCTGAATAGTTTCATTGCACCTGGCGCTGGCAGCGTTTCATGCTGCCAGTTTTTCCCAAAGTCGACCCTTTGAATTTTAGTTCCGCCTTGACTTTCCTGGACCCTTTGGACTTGGTCTTCTTGCATTGATGATTTGTTTGTAGCCCACTCCAATTGTCGGGTTTGGGTCTCGGGTCTCGACTTTGACTTTGACTTTTGTTGACTCTCGGGTTTGACTCTAAAAGTTGACTTTGAATATTAATGTTTCGAATATATATGATAATCCCTTCGCTTGTATCGCATGTTTTTTGACGGTTTTTGGTATGTCCCACTTTGAGTCGGTTTTACACATGTTACGGTTTGAGCACTAATTTCCTATGTGCTTTGTACTCTCATTCCCTTGGCTACCTTCACGTTCGTAAGGCTGGAATGTCGAAACGGGGAGTGTATCCTTACTGCTTAATTGCATATGTTAGTGGGCATATGACGACGTTGTTGGGAGGCGAACACTTTGCGTTGATCGACCCGGCCGTCAAATGTTGTATACTTGCGAGGTGGTGTCATTGCATGTAGCGTACTGCTTGTTATGATGCTTGTGCTCTTTTCCGCCTCTTTCGTGAAGGTTGACCGAATTTGGGGTACTCGGCGTCTATGATTGACCGAGTCTTGGATGCGAAAAGTTTATCGCATGTCGAATCAGAAAATGTTATTCCGAGAGTCTGGCCAGGTTTAGACTACGATCGGATATTTATATCGTCGTCCTACCGGGTGGAAATTAGTCTACATATACGAAATGTTAATCGTGTATGCGTTCAGGGAAATTTTTATCCCGTGGATGCGATTTTAATCATTCTTGCCATGTACACGGTGCTAGTGCGTGTCATTTACCGTGAGAGATGTCGTCAACGTATTGTACGCTTGGGATGGATGGTTATATGATTGATTACTTGTGATCTTTGGATGACTTGGCATGGTTTGTTTGTCAAGTCTCAATCTTATCAAACTTATGCCGCTAACGGTGAGATGCAAGCCCTAGTGAGTGTATATGGTTGCCTAAGAGTGTCTTCCCCGTGTTTATCTATAGCATGATGGTTACGGATTTGTACTTCATGTACCGTTATCCTTATATAATGAATTGCCTATTTATTCTTATCGTATTTCATATAAATATTTATATATGCATGCTTCTACTTTTGTATTTCCGTTTATGTACGTTTAATGTGATATGGCTGGGAGAACCCAGAGTTACTCCTCACTGACTGTGGCGTTCATGTTTTTCATGGATGAACATGTTGCTTGATTGGATGGCTTTTTGCTTGTGGTATTTTGGGTTCGGGTGTGAGCTGGCGGGCGTTGGCCTGGATGAAACACCTCTAGACGATTTATAGATAGTTGCTAATAACTTTGTTGTTGGATAACATTTTGAGAGACTACCTCTCTTGTAGTATTTTATACTTTGGTTTTTAATTATTGACATTCCTCGTACCTTTCTATTTGCATGTAAAAAGTTTTAAAAATATCGTATTTTCCGCTATATAAATCACATGCTTGTTATGTTTTATTTCTGCATTCGCGAACTCCTTCTTATTGTTCTTGATTATGAAATTAATGGATGATCCTCCATAAACCAACCTCCAAAGTAGAAGGCCTCCTTCTTGTTGCACCCAAGACTAAACCCAAACTTCACTATATATTTAGAGTAGAAAATATAGTGATAAGAAGAAACTAATATAAGTTTTATTAATACTTTAGTAATAATATGAATATTAGTTATGTGAGAGTTTAGAGAGAAGTTATGCTTAGAGAGATAAGCTAAAAATAAGTGAATGAACAAGTAGTGAAAAGAACAACCAAAATGCTCTAATAAAGAGCACATGACCGGCCCTCCTACCCAACATATGCCTTATTTTTGCTCAAAATAATAACATGCATAATGGTAGTGTGTAAGGGTGATTATTATGATTAAAGTATGGAAGAAATGTCACTATCAAATAGTTGATTGTGAGTTAGAAAAGAATAACACACAAGCTTCTTCCATGTGCTCAAATTCGGTCCATTATGCCCTATAATGGTCCATTTTGATTTTTGATATTTGTCCCACAAATACTTATTAATCATATGCTTAATTATCTTGTATAATTAAGTGTTAATTTGATCATATAACAATTATATGACACAAATTAATAAACAATATGTACTTAACTTTTAAGTGATATTTTACTATTATATCAATATATAATCGATCCCACAATGCCCAGTTAATTTATTTTACAACTCTTTGTAAATATAATTAATTAATTACCTCTACCTCAAAATATACGCATTACCTCAACTAATTTAATGAATTAACGATTAATCACTAAATTAAATCTTATTTAATCGTATTAAAATAAGACGTAAAATTTATTCAGTCAGTTATCGTATAATTGGCTAATAAACTTACGTGGAATGACTTCCTAACTCAATTTCCAATAAATAACTCTCGTAACTAAACGTACATATCAAATATATGTAATGCCCTAATTAAACAGTATCGTATACAAATAATTAGTACTCTATTTGCGTCCCATCCTATAGGTGTGACTTAAAGGGATCAGTTGACTACCGCCGTCATACGACAATAACGTCAAACTCTAGTCAGCCGAGCGTTACCGATTTACGTTAATCAACTGACGTGGAGTATCAAAATATACTAATCATGCCACGTATATTCCAAATGAGATTTATTATATAAATGCACTATTGTGGAGGACACTTACTCCAACAATCTCCCAATTGTCCGATACAAGTTGTGCATGTAGCGACACTATTGTGGAGGACTCCTACTCCAACAATATCTCCCACTTGTCTCGACAAGTTGTGTGCTACCGATTCTCTTGTCTCTTTTGTGTCACATCCTCCCACTCATCGCAAGGTGTCTTACAGGTCGCACTTGCGATTGAAAATTA
Organism: Heliosperma pusillum; assembly: GCA_022085475.1. Classification (NCBI taxonomy): domain Eukaryota; kingdom Viridiplantae; phylum Streptophyta; class Magnoliopsida; order Caryophyllales; family Caryophyllaceae; genus Heliosperma; species Heliosperma pusillum. The sequence goes on along the minus strand of JAIUZE010009641.1, from coordinate 9,432 downwards.
TAAATAGAGTGGTTTTCTCGATCTGGGATAGTAACTGTCTGACCGGAAAATCTACCACAGATCTCTTCCGAGCGTGGCCACGAATTTCCAGTTACTACTCCTCGAGTGGCCCGAAGATGTTAATACCCAACGTGGGTGGACAATTCCTGTTGACCCATCTTACACTGTATGATGCAGATCACCATGACCCAGAAGATGTCCATCGGCCTCCTTTCACGGCACGACCTAGGACAAAAATCAAAGTCAATCGGAAACTACACCGACTCAGGTAAATGGTCGCCAGTCTAAAGAATCGACTCATAGGAATAAAATAGAAATCCCCGCTACGACCAGGCTTCAACAATTTTGATAAGGGGCTCTATTATGGTCACTGCCCGACAGAGTGTCATACAGTCTGTCTATGTAAACGACCAGTCATCTCCATGACCCCATGGTGCTGAACCAACCATCGATCGACTTACAATCTAGTCACTTCGAGACGTCACCTCAAATGAGTGACTAGGGATAAAACACTAAGTTCATCCTGTTCACTTGAATTGGGTTCAACTTTTCTTTCAACCAATTCGAATAAACAAAGTATTAAAATTTAGTCAAACTAAATAAGGAGTTTTAATGAAACTCTAACAATGACTGCGATTATCTAATATTTGGAAAAATTGATACGCTATCAATAATTTCATATCTCATAATCTCCAGCAATTCAGGTACATATTTCAATCCCCATTGAAATGACATGACTATCATGTTCAGCCTGCAAAAGGCATGGCTAATGGATTAGCAATACTTGCATCTTTCCCATCTTTCTGATTGCTATTTCTCTTTGTCTATGTAATCTCATATTACACAAAACTTTCTGAGTACTTGTCTAGATTTGAATCTAGACTTAGGACTCTTGGCCTAAAGGTAGCTCCCACTGTTTTACTAGTATCATGGAATAGGATATTCAACTATAGGAACTACTTCTAGTCCCTCCAATACTGTCGAATCCAAGCTACTTTCATATGCTTCATCATATGATGCAATTCCATTTCCCTTGTGAAATCCGCAATGATAAACTGCCTGGAACATTTCCATCGGATACATGACATTTATATTTGGAAATGTCACTCCTACTTGGAACCTTTCCAATAGTCCTTTCTGCTTGGAACTCTTCTAACATATAAGTCTTCTATGATACACAGCCAGTTCGTGATTTCAAATCACCTTGATTAGTTTGGCAACTGAAGTTTGTATAACCACTTACACATAACTCACTGTAAACTCCAAACACATGGAACATATATTTAGTCCTTCGCAAGTACGTAAGAATGTTCTTTATGGCTATCAAGTGACTCTCACTTGGATTTGATTGCAAATGATTCGTCATACTCAAAGCATGCGAAATGTCGGATTAAGTATACATCACAGCGTTTATAATTTATCCAGCAGCGGAAGCAAAAGGAGTCAATTATCATGTGTTCAACTTCCTTGAACTAGTCAAAAATCTTATCATTATAAGAATTTTGACTTAACGCTAATATCCTTTTAGATTTATCTCCATAAATCCAGATATCTAAAAGATGTATTCTACTTCTCCAAAATCTTCCATCATCTAAAATGATCAATATGTCTCCACATATAAGACTAATGAAAACCATATTACTCCCACTAAACTTCATGTATTCAATATAATTCCACGAGATATTGAGAAATATTTTACAACATGATTGACACACTAATTCCAACTCTTTAGTGCTTACTCAAGACTTTCTCTTAAATTTTCACATTGTCTTAGGATTGATTGGATCTATCAACCTCTTCTAGAATCGCATTCCAGAACGCGGTTCTTGAGATCCAATTGCCATCATACTGTTATCATATGCTTTAATCTCTAAGTATATTCGAATGGATCTAAGAATTAAGGTTGGTGCAAAACTCTTTGCCTACCAATTTATCTTTGAAAATATTTTAATGTTCATCCATGCGAATTTCGATCTTAAAAATCAATTTACATTGCAGAGGTCGTACTTCTTCAAGTAAAATTTACCAGGTCACATACTTGACCATCATGCATGGAGTGCATTACGAATCGCATGACACTAAGCCATAGCAAGAAGTTGGGACTAGAAACAGTCTTTTATAAGTCACAGATTAGAATTCATCACTATTAAGGAGTGATAAAATTCCACCTGACCTCTTAGGTTCCGAAGAAATAACTACTGAACAAGCAATGAGGAAACTTTTTCCGGACCATATGCTCAGTTTGTGGCTCTTGAAACATTTTCTCCCACTCTGTCTTATGAATAAATAATCGTATTTTTATTGAAAGACAGTATCACGAGCTACAAACGCTTTGTTCTTGTGGTCAATGTAGGATTATTGAGCACTTGTTTCATTCGGATAACTTATAAATTAGGTACGCTACCTATCCATATCGTATATGAAATAAAATCCGACTGTTTTATATGTGTTTTGATATGGTGGGAAAAGAAATAGCAGACAAAATAATAAAAGCCAAAAGTTAGTCAAGTGGCTCAGTGTGACTTGACAAAGACAAAACCATATCGTATAAGGTTCTGTTTCTCTATGCAACAACACCTTATCTCAGAATGTGTGTTAGAGAAGTTAACTCGTGAAACTATTTCACAATATTTTTGGTGAAAATCAAAGTCAATACTTAGATATTTATAGTTACGATTTAGTCGTAAGTCCTTGATCTAATACTCTTAGTGGTTAACTACTTCACATTGAAGCTCTTTGAACTTTTCAAAGATTTCTCATAGCACCTCATTAAGTAGAATCAACTACAATATCTACTTAAGTGGTCGGTAAATAAAGTGAAGTAGTCATTACCATCTCTGGTTGTGTTTGTTATTGGACCACACATATTCTTATGTAATATGGCCCATAACTCACTAGTTAGATTTCATTTTCAGTAAAAAGGGCACGAATCATCTTGCCTTGAATACAAGATTCGCACACACCATAAGATTCAAAATCAAATGTTTTAGGGATACTAGTCAATACTAGCCTTTTAATGTGCTACACAGTCCAAAATTAGAATTAGATCTGGGTCACCAATTTTGAGCCTTTTACAATCTATATGACAAGTAATTTCTCGTTTTAGGTCAAGAATATAATTACCTTTGATTGGTATGGGATAACCATTGACCAAGTATAGGCATAAAAAAAAAAGATACAACGCTTGTTACATTCACAAAAGTGAAACACTTGTGTTGTACACTAAAGTGGATACTATATTCTTTATTTTGAGGTCATATATATAATAATGTTTATTAAAGTATACCTCTAAATCCAAAACTGGATTGATCACATTATAAATTTTATATGTCTCTATAGAAATAAAACTACAATAGTTATATTTCCCTTGTAGGTCGACATTTAATCATGGCTAGTCGTCGCACGAATCATTAATGTATGCATTGAATACATTAATGAGAACCATAATAGGTATCTAATGTCCTACACTGTTATCAAATATATGTAATGCCCTAATAAAACTGTATCGTATACAAATAATTAGTATTCTATTTGGGTCTCATCCTATAGGTGTGACCTAAAGGGATCAGTTGATTACCGCCGTCATACGACAATAACTTTAAACTCTATTCAGCCGAGTGTTACCGATTTACTTTAATCAACTGACGTGGAGTATCAAAATATACTAATCATGCCACGTATATTCCAATTGATATTTATCATATAAATGCATTATTGTGGACGACACTTACTCCAACAAGCCTCTCTTAGAGTCTTTCATGTTGAACCGATCAAGAATTTTATCAAGATAAGTTTCTTGACTTAATGCTAGTATCCTTTTAGATCTATCCCTATAGATCCTGATACATAAGATGCGATAGGCCTCTCCTAATTCTTTCATTTGAAAATGAATCCCTAGCCACTCCTTCACAGAAGTGAGCATTGGAATATCATTCCCAATGAGTAGTATGTCATCTACATACAAGACTACAAAAGTTACTTTACTCCCACTAAACTTCATGTATAAACATGGTTCCTCGACACTTCGAGTGAAACCATTTTGTTTAATTACATGATCGAAACGATCATTCCAACTCCTGGATGCTTGTTGAAGACCATAGATAGATCTCTTAAGTTTGCATACCTTCTTAGGGTTTGATGGATCCACAAAACCTTGAGGTTGTGTCATGTACACTTCCTCTTCTAGAATCCCATTCAAGAAGGCGGGTTTGACATCCATTTGCCAAATCTCGTAATTATGAAATGCGGCAACCGCTAAGATAATCCTTATGGATCGAAGCATGGCAACTGGGGCGAAGGTTTCGTCATAGTGAAGACCATGAACTTGGGTGAAACCTTTTGCCACCAATCTAGCTTTGTAAACATCATTATGTTTATATATGCCACGTTTGATCTTATTGATCCACTTACACTGAAGACGTCTTACCTCCTTAGGTAAATCAACCAAGTCCCATAATTGATTGTTGTACATAGGATTCATTTTGGATCGCATGGCTCCTAGCCATAGCATTGAGTCGGGACTAGAAATGGCTGCTTTGTAGGTAGTAGGTTCGTTACTTTCAAAAAGTAACACATTATAGTCATCACTTTCCTCTATAATACCTAGGTATCTATCAGGTTGATGACTAATTCTGCTTGACCTCCTAGGTTCCGAAGGAATAATGACCGTGTCAGACGAAGAGGGGATGTTTTCCTCGTCATCCTTTTCGGTTTGTGGCTCTTAACTTCATCAAGTTCAAATTTTCTCCCACTCTGTCTTTTAGAAATAAAATTATTTTCTAAAAAGACTGCATCACGAGACACAAACACTTTGTCCTCGTGTTTATTGTAGAAGTAATAAGCACGTGTTTCCTTTGGATATCCTACAAACAGACATTTGTCAGATTTGGGTGCGAGTTTATTGTCAGACTTATTCTTAACAAACACCTCGCATCCCCAAATTCTCATAAACGACAAATAAGGGACTTTTCCTGTCCATATCTCATATGGAGTCTTGTTTGCTGCTTTAGTCGGGCTTCAATTTAGTGAAAATATTGAAGATAAAATAGCAAAACCCCAAAAATAATCAGGAAGCTCTGTTAGACTCATCATAGATCGAACCATATCTAATAAAGTTCGATTTCTCCTTTCAAACACACCATTTAATTGAGGTGTCCCAGGAGGAGTCCATTGTGATATTATACCACAATCTTTTAGGCGTGAATCAAATTCATTGTTCAAGTATTCACCACCACGATCGGATCGTAGGGCTTTAATCTTCTTATTCAATTTGTTTTCTACTTCATTTTGAAATTCTTTGAACTTTTCAAAAGCATCACTTTTATGGCTCATCAAGTAGACATATCCATATCTACTCAAGTCGTCGGTAACAATGATGAAGTACTGATAACCACCTCTAGCTTGGATAGTCATTGGATCGCACACATCTGTATGTATAAGGCCTAATACTTCACTTGCTCGTGTCCCTTTTCCCGTAAAAGGAGCACGAGTCATATTGCCTAGAAGACAAGATTCGCATACACCATTAGATTCGTAATCGAATGGTTTGAGTACTTTAGATGAAACAAGTCTCTTTATGCGTCGTTCGTTTATGTGCCCTAAACGACAATGCCAAAGGTATGATTGATTAGGTTCACCTGTTTTGAGGTTCTTGTTTTCTACATGATAGACCTCTTTTGCAATATCTAGAACATAAATACCTCCAATAGAAATGGACTCGCCATAAACCATTTCATTAAACGACAAAGTACTACGATTGTCCTTAATACAAAATGAAAAACCTTCCATGTCTAACATGGAAATGGAGATAATGTTCTTGGCAAGAGTTGGTACATAATAGCAATTATTTAAATACAACTCTAAACCATTAGGCAAAAGAAGAACCTAGGTGCCCACGGAAACTGCGGCTACCTTAGCTCCATTTCCCATGCGCATGTCCACGTTACCATTGTCTAGTGCTTGCGCGTCCTTCAGCCCCTGTACATGATTACAAAGTTGACAACCACAACCGGTATCAAATACCCAAGAAGATGTACTAGCAAAGTTAATATCTATCATATAGAGGGATGAAATAAATTTACCCGACGTTGTCACACAACCGTCCTTCTTGTCTTTCAAGTATTTGGGGCAATTGCGTTTCCAATGCCCTTTGCCATTACAATAATAACAATCCGCCTCCGCGTGTTTGTTGACTTTGGGCTTGGGCTTAAAAAAGACCTTGCCCTTTCCCTTGCCAATTTTCTTAAAAAGAGTCTTACCCTTTCCTTTGTCCTTTTTCACCCCAAGGCTCATGTTCTTCAATTTCATTGAAAGAACGTCCTTGGGTTCACTCCCACTAGCCTCCACGTCCCTCTCCGCTTGGGTGAGCAGTACATGGAGTTCATGGAAACTCTTTTCCATGCCATTTATGTTATAGTTCACTCTAAATTGGGTGAACTTTGGTGTGAGTGAATGAAGGATTTTTCCCACCACTAACTGCTTTGGAATTTTACACCCTAGACGCTCTAAGGTGTCGGCGTGCTCAACCATTTTGAGCACGTGTGAGCCAACTTTTTGGCCCCTTTGAAGGTTAGTGTCAAAGAATTTTGTAGCCGCCTCATATTGGAGAATTTGAAGGGCTTGCGAAAACATCGACGTTATCCTCGTGAATATCGCATATGCATCGAGAGATATTAATTGGAGATTGAGTTTGGGTGAGATTGACCAAATCAATACATTCTTGACGTCATTGTCAACCTTCAAATAAAGGTCATATTCGGCCCGAACCACCGCGGACGATCTTGGCGGGGGTTCGGTGGGGGGCTCTTCGACCAAGTAGCGAAGCACGTTATCGGATATCACGGCGCTCTTGATCGTTGATTCCTATTCAATGAAGTTACTACCGTCATCTTTTAGGACACACTTGTCCATGATGGAACTCAACCATGAGTGCTTACCCAAGGTTGCGTTGTTTGATGAAGTTGACATTGTGCGAATATGGTTACTACAACAAAAAAGAAATATATAAACATTCATTGTTAATTTACTTGAAAAACATTTTAACAAGTTTAGCATTTATATAATGATCCCTCACTAAATTATATAAATGATTCCAAGACCCATCTTTAAATAAAAATAGTCATCGTATGCTACCTTTATCTAAACATGGTAAGTCAATTATTAGACTAATTCTACCCCTAGAACTCTTGGTTGACGGATTTCAACTAAATCAATCTCCTAGTCCCAAGATAACGCTTATCTCGTTGAGTCCAATCCAATTTTAGCTTGTGATTGTATCACCCTACTTACCCGAGGTAAAAAGGGACCCACGAGCGTGGTAGCCCTAATGAACACGGGATTCATAGGTGTTACTAATTGGGAAGGCTAATCTAAATTTTTTAAATATGTGAGAGATCTTGTCAATTTAGTTATTAATTCCCTATAAGTGAACTAAGTCGATGAATTGTGAATAACGTTGAATTGTCAATAACGGAAAATAAAATGCATGTGTGACGATTTTGGCATGAGCGGAAATAAAGCACGCAACCAAGAAACGAAAAAATCCTAGTGTGGCCACCTAGCTAATCAAAATAACTAGATAATTAAAAATTCGGAAACCAACTCCTTGGTCCCTTGCCTCTTCACTTGGAACGCCTTCCAAAAATGGCACCGTCTTGAGGGGAGTTACCGGTCTTCATTAAAATAATTACAAATATACAAATATACAAATTCCTATTATACATCTGTTCTATGAAATAAAATTATTAATTATTACTAACCGGCGATACGAGATCGCAATAAATATTACAACCAAACCATTATTCCCTTACATTACGGGTAATAACGATTAAAAATAACTAGGCCATACTTGTAACAACCCGAAAATACCCGATTTTTCTAGTAAAAATATTTACTAACACTTTTCAGTAGAACTTAAGTTTTTAAAATAGGAATTTTTGTTCCGAGTCTTATTTTGAAATTCCGCGTTCGTATTTGGAATTTCTGAGAGATTTCATGAAAAGACCGTTTTTAGTCATCTTTGACTTTTCTTGACAAAAGTCGTCTTTGACTTTTCCTTGACTTTTTAAAGTCGTCATTGACTTTTTCTTGACTTTTAAGTCGTCATAAACTTTTCTTGACTTTTAAGTCATCTTCGACTTTTCTCGACTTTTCAGTCAACTTTGACTTCCGTTGACTTTTTCCCGACTCGCCTCATAAGTTTGAAGACCGAAATTTTATTTAAAAAATAATATTTTTGATTTATTTTTATTTGGATTTATTAAGATTTATCATAATTTAATATAATTATTTTGAATTTATTCGGAATTTAAAGAATAACGTTTACGGTTTTAACCGAACGTTATGTAACTATTCCCGACTCATCGTAAAGCGCGAAATGAAACCGAAACTCGACTTTGGCATGAGTCACGCGCCCAGGTCATCGTTTTCCACTCACATTAGATATTTTAATTCTTTTGATTAAACTAATAATAATATCTAGATATTTATTTACTTTATCGATCAGTTAACGAAAATTACGCAAATCGTTTACACAACTGACCCGATATCACCCATACCACACGGTTTTTCTTCCTCTCTTAGCCTTGATATTTTATTTCTTTTCATTATAATAACATAATATCTTGATATTTAATTCAATTACCTTAATATCTAATTAATTACGGTAATATAATTATTATACCGGGTCAATTCCATAACCACAATTTCAAAACCCAACTCACTAGTTTGCTCTATATTACACGACACTCCTCACCCCACTTTACTCACAAACAACTTTTCATTTTTCAACAAATCACATAAAGATCAAAATATCACTTTCTTTAATCGTTCTTCATTTGTTCTTCGTGTTCTTCAATTGTTCATCATCGTTCTTGAGCAAAACTTCATAAAAGTCTTCATTTCTTATTAATGCCGTCCTACCTTATGATTTTCCTAGACTCTCCTCTTCGCTCCCCATTCTTCACGTCGGTTTCTTTTCACTTCGTCAAAATCGTTTTCAACACTTTAATTTATGGAAATCGTATTTTACTTCTAATTATGTTTTTCTTGTCATTTCTTATAGGGGAAGATTTTGAAGACGAGTTTGGTGACTCGTATATATTAGGGAAGATTAGAAGACGGGTTTCTTAGTTTATACTTCTTATTTTGGTGCTAATTGATTTTTCTAGCTAAGGTAACGATTCCGAGTTACTCGACGAATAGATGTTACATACCTTAGTAGCTTTGGTTTACTTTAGTTTTTGGTTCATCTTTAGTTTTTTGTTCATATGATTATGGTTTTATGATTTTAGTTAGTAACATGATAAGTGGTTGATTTTATTATGTTGTAGGAATTTATGAATATGTTGGTGTTCTTGTTATATGTTTATGATTTCTTCATGATGATGATTGTTGCATGTTGGATGGTTAAATTGGATGTTTAAAAATGGATGT
>JAIUZE010009640.1:0-19295 GCA_022085475.1 Heliosperma pusillum | reverse complement strand
TATTATTTAATCGTTATTAAATAATCGTCTCATCATCACATTGACTAACCTTTTAGTCAAATACACTGACTAACCTTTTAGTCATATAATAGGGCATCAATATGATTATTTTCTCAAATAAGCACATCTCTCAAACACATCCTTTAGGTGTGACTTTTAGGGACCAGTTGATCACCGCCATCTGTATGACAATAACGTCAAACTTATCTAGCAAGCCAACCGTTATCGATAAACGTTAATCAACTGATTATAATACAAAGTATACCCTGTGAACCTTAGCTGTTATCACACTAACTGTGGAGGACACTAGCTCCAACAATAGCAAATACAAGATCGAACCCCTCTAGAGATTCTTTAAATTAATCTTGACGTTGTTATCCTTAATGGTCATTTTGCCAAAGTATTTACACGCTTATAATCATAGATGACATAATTAATCATTTACTAAGAAGTATATCTCAGTCAAAAATAACCGAAAACGTCAAGAACTTAAAACTTCTCACAAATGAGATTTAGATATCCATGCTTAAGTTTTGTCTACACATTAACATAACGATTTAACCATTAATACTTAGAGTATAAGATGGTTCACCTGCTCGTATATGTTAATAATAAGACACATGAAATTCTTTGGATATCTAATCTCCCTTTTGTTTATCTTTATTCCCCTTTAAGTATGAAAATCCGAAGTAAGGGGTCAACAATTTCATTTTGACACATAACTTTTCTTTTAATGTGTCATACCGAAAAGAAATTGTCGCTTATGACTTATTCTTTATATCCACTGAACCTTCATGCAAGTTTACTTTAAACATATTCAGATCTAAACTATATAAAGCTATCAAAAATGATGGATTCACCTCTATTTAAATTTGGAAAACACAAAATTAATTATTTCTCATTGGACAAAGGACCAAATTTGTCCATACGAAAAATAATCAAGCTCCACCTAAGGTGGTACAAATATTTTCCATACTCAAATAAAGGAACAAGTCTTTAATGATAACTAAATTAGTTGACTGTCTCAAACTAAGATGATAACATGCCCCAAATAGATGCATCTTTCATCATCACTTGGCTTGTCTCATCTTAATTATACTTGCAACAATATTTTGATATGAATGAAAAAACCAGATACATCCACCTAACATGATTGGATATAAAAATTAACCTTAGACAAACCCAAAATGAGAAGTGTACACTTACCGACACACGAGGCGTTGAAACTGATACTGGATTTTCTTAGATGTCAAACTCTTAACAAACTAACGACTAAGAGTCTAATAACCTTATGTTCGTTGTTATTTATTTGAGTTTGACTTTTGCAGCTTCTTAATTAACTGAATTAACTGAAATATGCCCTTAGATATTTTCTTAATGTCACCTTAGATAATCACTAACATGCATTTTGAATGTGTTACTCCACAATGTCACATGAGTCCACATGATAGTAGCTTTAATCCTTATGAGTAACAATTATACATTCTCAAGACAATGTTAAGATTATCACGACCTGAAATAAATATTTACATTTTCTTACCATTCATTTAATAAATAGTCTCATCCGAATTGAGAATTTAACTTGAATAATATGACAGACATAATAACCATAAATGTCAAACTGACTGAACAAAACAATATCTTTATAATTGAATAAATTCAAACAGTTAAAGTGTCTTTATAAAATTAATAATTAGTCGTTAGACATAAATATTAACTATGCATTGACACTACTCTTAAAAATGTAATCAAATATTGAAGATAAACTCACGTCAAATACTAAGCCTTCCTTTGGGCCGACATAGTATTCACATGAATAATCAAATAATCGTCACATATTTATTACCCAACGTGTATATGCAGTTCGACCAAATAATGGCCTTCCTTTGGGCCGACCATCATTCGCATGAATTACACACATTAAGCCAAACAATTGAATTTATTCAACTTAAAATTTTATGGGCATAATCCTTATGAGTGTCATGAACATTGTAACACCCCAGATTTTATAATAATGAATAATTTACTAAAGTCGTGAATTTTATAAATTCGTCTTTTACTTTTATTGGTTAAAATATTTTAAGACGATAATTTATGATTTCGTGGCTTTAAATTAATGATAAATAGAATTTAGTTTAGTTGGGTAGAAATCGTCGCATTTCAGTCCGTTTTGAGTTCATAATCGGATTCTACGCGAAAATCCAAGTGAGTCGACCCGGTATGAAATTTGGGTCTTCTATCATTCTTTTTTATTCACCCTTCTCCCTCTTCATTTTCCAGCAACATCTCCTTCCTCAAAACAACCAAAAACCTCACTAAAACTCCATCACTGTATAACCTTAAGACGGATGTCATTTATCCGTCTCTCAACGAAACTTGACGATTTTTATACTAATCTTCTCCTCTCATCCTCCTCTTCATTTTCATACCATAAAATCCTCATTTCCATCAACTTTTTATAAAACCCATTTTCTAGATCTAAACTTAAGACGGACATAACTTCTTCATTTCTTATCCGAATTCAATTATGTTTGATGTTCCGGAATCCTCTCTCCGCCCTCTTCCTTTCTATGTAAGTAAAATAATGATCTTTAAACTTTATTTTAAGTCAAATTTTCCAGAATTTCGGTCTACCTTAGTATAGTGTTAAAAGTTAGTTTTTGGGTTAATTTTGAAGATTTGGAACAAGGAATCCAGTTGTGTCTTGGGCTTGCTTAAAGATTGCTCATTCGGATTGCTAAAGAGGTAACGGTGATGAGTTACTCGGTATCACCTATTTATGTGTTTCTTATGTGTTTTAAATTAGTAATTATGATAAAGATTAGTGCTTTGTTATACATGTATCGATATGTTTTGGTAAGATGAAATTAGGGACACCCGTATCGGCAGAAACGGGTCTGTATCGGGACGGGACGGGACCCACTGGCTATGAAAGTTTGACAGATTGATCGGCGTCAAAAAATTAAGTGGTTTAGGCTTTTGAATTTCCTGATTTGGATTTCGTATGAGGAAATGGCGTCCGTTTTACTATTTTGAGCTTTCGAACGATTATAACATATGAAAATGAATTCTTTATATTATTACGCTTATTTATCATGTTAGAACTTGAGTTGAGCAATTAAGGTGCCTTATTTGACCTTGTCAAATGATTGGATATGTTTAGGATGCATTAAAGGTGATTTATTGTTGATAATTGTTGTTGGAATTGGATAAGTAATCATGGAATTTGGATCGGTTGTTGTTGATGCTGAAAATCCCGTGTTTGTAGTCCCAGCCGGCCGACCGGCCGCCGCTCAGCCGACCGGCTGGGGCAAGTTAGAACTGAAATTGTTGTTTCGTGGAAATTTGTAAGGCGTAAGTCCCAGCCGGCCGACCGGCCGCCGGTCAAACGACCGGCTGAGAACACCTGGTGCATTTGTTGGAATTTTGTTAGCATGCGAGTCCCAGCCGGCCACCCGGCAGCCGGGCGACCGGCTGAGACTCCCTATTCCCCATCTTTCCTTCTTTTTCTCTTTTGGCATGCGTCCCCAGCCGGGTAGCCGGCAGCCGGTCACACCCACCGGCTGGGGATCCCCTGTATTTTATTGTTGTGGTTGTTGATGCTGTAGCGCCAGCCGGGTAGGCGGCGGCCGGTCCCCCTGACCGGCTGGCACCCCCTGTAGCTTATTCTCATTTCTTTTCCATATGACTTCACATGTAATAGTTTGTATGGTTTGTTTATCTTATAAACTTACGTAATAACATTAAATATTCATGTTTAGAATATATGATATCTCACATGCTTATACCACATGTTTTCTGACGGTTTTGATATGTCCCCTCTTGAGTCGGTTTTACCCTTTTGTGTTTGATTTGAGCACTACTTGTTGAGTGCTTTGAACTCTCATTTCCCGGCTACACCTAACGTTCGGAGCGATGGGGTATATCCTTGATGCTTGTATGTATGTTTAGTGGGGATATGACGACGTTGTTAGGAGGTGAACGCAATGCGTTGATCGACCCGGCCGTCAAATGTTGTATCCTTGCGAGGTGGTGTCATTGCATGTAGCGTACTAACTTGACTTTTGACTATAGATCTCTTGTCCGCCTCTGCCGTTGGCCGTACTGCCGGATTTGGGGTACTCGGCTTCTGTGTTTGACCGAGTCTTGGATGTGTGCACATCTAGCCACATGTCGAATCGGGTACACGTCTTGTCCCGAGAGTCTGGCCAGGTTTAGACTAGGACCGCATTATTATTGTCGTCCTACCGGGAGGATTAGATTCTTCCATATGCGAAACCTTTATCGTGTATGGGTTCAGGGAAACGTTTATCCCGTGGACTTATTTGTCTAGGTCATGAGTATACGAAACGTCTTGTCGTATACGGTTCAGGGAAACGTTTATCCCGTGGACTTCCATTGACTTGTCTTGCTTTTGTACATGATGCTAGTGTGTGTCATTTACCGTGAGAGTGTGTAAGCTTATGTTTGATCATATGATGGATTGTATACTTGATTGATTTGGATGCCTATGATTGGTTTGTATGTCGAGTCCCAAACCTTCTCAAGCATATGTCGCTAATGGTGAGATGCAAGCCCTTAGTGTTCTATATGGTTGCCAAGGGGAGTCTTCCCCGAGTCTTGTATCGCATGATGATGATGGATGATGGTTTTATTTACTCGTATATTGTTACTATCATAATTAATGCTTTTCTCACATCCGGCATGATATATATGATTGCATGATGACACATGGTTATATGCTTATTTATGTGCGTTTTGTTGTGATATGGCTGGGAGAACCCTAAGTTACTCCCCACTGACTGTGGCATTCATTTTTAATGAATGAACAGGTTGCATGTTGGTGTTTGCATGGGGTTGTGGCGAGTGAGCTAGCGAGCGTTGTTCTGACAGCGATCCACCATTAGCGTATAGTTATATTAGTTTATTATCTTAACTGTGTTTTATCAATGGATCGATGTCCCTTGTATTTATTTAAGATACAATTTGTATAAACGATTTGTTAAATTAAGTTTTGGTTTTGTAACATAGTGACGTTCGCGGTTTTGCTTTTTAAGGTTTTAAAATCTCGTATTTTCCGCTGCAAATCTATGTGTTTACTTTACTGCGAAATCGCGGGGTGTCACAAACATAATGACACTCCCTTAACTTGATTTTCAGATTTAATATTGGCATCCCCATCATCACAAGATACCTAGGACAACATATAACCCCATCTTTGGACAAGAATTAGACTTGTAAGTGGTACTCTTGGCGTAGTAATCAAGTACTAACAGTAAAAATCATGTCAAATATCAAGCTTTCCTTTGGGCCGACTTGACAATCACATGAAAAACTTAATAACTGTTACATATTTATTACCACAAGTGTAATTGAATCTCTGTCAAGTAATGGTCTTCCTTTGGGCTGACCACTACCCGCATGAAATCCAATCACACACGATTGTCTTAGTAATTTAAATTATTTAATCTACACAACAAAGGTAACTTTGGCGACTTATTATTTCAATTAAATAACCAAAATATTAGACATCCCATAAAATTGAATAGCCAATATAAATGAACCTGAAAATTAGTCCATAAATAACAAATGACTTCAATAAATGATATAAGCCATAGCTGAAAAGTTCCCTTAAACATATAAGACATCCAATCAACTTTTATCAAAAAAATATTAGACGACTTTAACTTTTCACCTTAATTCATTAACTCAAGGCCGAATCATTATCAACCTTTTCTCATACTATCATGTTAAAGAAGACCAAAATTCTAAAGAAAACAAATTCATAATATGCACAATTAACTGAATACCATAATCATTGGCTCCAAAATCTTTTTTTTTTTTTTTTTTTTTGGCAGCAGTAACAATCCATAACCTATTACACTTCCAGCGCACTCTTTGCTAGCATATGTGCCAGAACATTTAGAGTACGCGGGATAAAGCTTATACTAATACAGTGAAAATTGGGGAGCATATATATTATATCCTTAATAATACCCCTAGTTTTTTGCTGATGCTTAGAGGCTCCTGCAATCTGAAGAAGAATTTGAAGGCAGTCAGAGGACACATGCAAATGTGATATTTGCATACGTGTAGCCCATATAATAACTGCTCTGATTCCCATAGCTTCAGCTTGAAGTGCACTTTCCGCAAAAATTTTCTCTGCATGACAAAAAACTATTTGACCATCTGCGTTATATAAGACCCAACCCATTGACGCTTTGGTAATGTCCTTCCAGCTTGCATCCACCTTTATACGATAAGTATCACAACCAACAGTTTTCCCAATTAAAAACAATGGGTAGAAGTTCCTAATTCTCTCGCATATCAACAGGGACCCATTCACATCAGAACGAACAATCATTCAGAGCCAATCCTTGTCTCCATGCCATAGTAGCTTCATCCATTGCCTTATTTTGCAAAAGGTAATAAAATTTAGCCGAAAAGGTTATTTTTTCAAATATAATCTTATTGCGAACACACCAAATACTCCAGATAATAGAGAGAAAAGAGATTAAGGGTGTGGCATCATCTTTGATAGAAGATAAATAATTGCACCAATTGATAACCCAATCTTCTATGGCAACATACTCACAGTTTTCTGCCGATATCCCAATGACAGAGGACGACCATAGTCTTTTATTACTTCACAATCCCTGAAGAGATGAGCAGCAGTCTCTATATTTTCCTGGATATTACACATTGAGCAGTGACTCTCCATTGTTATTTGTCTTTTTCGAAATCCGTCTCTTACTGCGATAGATCCCGTCAATATTTTCCAAATTAAAACTTTCCAGTTTTGAGGTATCGGTAGACGCCAAAGTTTTCGCTTACAAAAGAGCTTTGCAGTAGAAGATACTCGTTTTTTTATCTTTTTCAGATCCGTGCTTTTCGAAGTACTGCTTAAAAGCCCATGCATATCCACTTTTAACCGAGTACTGCCCAGTGTCAGAGGGTATCCAGTAAATATGATCTTTGTCGACTGATACACAAATAGGCATGGCACAAATTTTATAAGCCCAAAATTCATTAAACAGTTCTCTCACTAGCTCCTCGTTCCATAAAGATGACGGTAGAATAAGGTCTTTAATCCTCAAACCAGTCAATGAAGTAGGTGGAGAAAAACCTAAACTTGTAATATTTGACGGTACTATACCATCAATCCATTTTGATTCCCAAATATTTAACGTGGATTGTCTTCCAAAATTCCATCCCAAATTTGGAAGAAGTAGTTGTAATCCATATATTACACTTCTCCCTCCCCAAGACAGATTTATATTATTTTTGATGTTGAAAGCGCCAGTTTGGGAATCCACATTAATTATCCTATCATGAAAAATAAGACTAATAACTGAGGTTTTGTCATGTACTATCCGCCATGCCACCTTTCCCAACAAAGCTTGATTCACACATTGAATATTCCTTATCCCAAGCCCCCCTTCAGATTTAGGGAGACTTAAAAAGTTTTTACTACACCAGTGAATAGTCTTACTTGAACGACTCCCTGACCACCAAAAATGTGACAGTAAGGAGTTAACCTTTTCCGCCACACTTACCGGAATTTTGAATACCGATAGAACATAATTTGAAAGGGTGGAGACCACAGAGTTGATCAAAGTAAGTCTTCCCGCTGGGGATAGAAAAACAGCATTCCAGGAGGAAATTCTCTTTTTAACCTTATCAATAACCATAGAGAAAAATTCCTTTTTAGAGCTCCCTAGGTTTGCTTCAATGCCAAGGTATTTCCCTATACCCTTATTATTTTTGATTCTAAGTGTACGAATACTATGCTGAGCAGAGCTAAGCGTAGTACTAGGGCTGAACAGAATTCCAGATTTCTCCACATTTATTACCTGGCCCGACGCTGTACAGAATTTGTCCAAAAGCTTCTTTAGATTTATGACGTTATTCCTCTTATCCGTTAAAAAGAAAACAGAGTCATCAGCAAAGAACAAATGAGAGATAATAGGCAGCCCCCGACCAAGTGAGAATCCTTGAATGGTTCCTTCACTTTCCGCCGTGTATAAATTCTGGGATAGAACTTCCATGCATAATATGAAAAGAAAAGGAGATAACGGATCTCCTTGTCGCAATCCACACTTTGGTTTAAATTGATCCATTGGGGAACCATTAATGAGTACCTCATAAGTAACAGTTGTCACGCAATGCATGATAAGAGCAGATAATCTTGGAGGAAAGCGAAAGTGCTTAAGAACATTTTGGAGGAAAGTCCAATTCACACGGTCAAATGTCTTCCTCATATCAGCTTTAAAAGCAAAACGCCCATTCTTGCCCTTTTTATGCTTTGATATATTTTCCATTAGCTCATGCGCAATTAATAAATTATCACTTATATGCCTCCCTTTCACAAAAGCATTTTGGAATGGACCAATTAAGTATACCATTACCCTAGATAATCTATTAGTGATACATTTGGACACGATCCTCATGATAACATTGCACAAACTGATTGGTCTGTAATCTTCAACTTTCTGAGGCGCTTCACACTTAGGGACTAAAGTAATAAAGGTTCTGTTCAGCTCCGCCAGTAGTTGTCCCCCATTTAAAATAGCCAAAACAGCTGAAGTAACCTCATCCTTAACAGTAAACCAACATTTCTGGAAGAACAGAGCTGGGAACCCATCAGGACCCGGCGATTTTAAAGCCCCCAATTGGAAGACAGCCGAACGAACTTCCTTTCTAGTATAAGGCTTAATTAGATAGTCAATGTCATCTTCCTTGACATGAGCTAGACCATCTCTAGGGGACATCAAACTTTCAATAAAAGATTGCTGCTCCTCATTTTCAACCAGCACGGGATTAAAAATATTATAAAAGTGAGAATGAAACATTCTCCCAATAATATTTTGATCATAAGTCCATGTACCATTCCCCTCTTTTAAACCACTGATAAAATTTCTCTCAGCCCTACCTTTCACACAGTTGAAGAAGAATTTGGTACAAGTATCCCCTGCTATGTTCCACTTTATTTTTGCCCTTTGTTTCCAATACATAGCCGTTGCTAAAACATGGTACAAATCTCAACCAAAAATTACCAAAAAGTGGCCCTTTAGAATGAAAACTTATCCCTGTTATGCAAGGCTAAACAAAAACCGAAACCATAGAACAATGATTTGGTGATCTAATAAAAGTTCACTTGGTATGCCAAACATCCATAATTCTAACATAATCATCTACAAACCTAATAGTTACGCACAAATCATCATGCAACTTACATATTACTGTACCAATCAAATATTAAAGCCGTATATGACATTCAGGTCCATCAAAAACCAAGAAACAGTATTCTTATGGTGTACAATTGTGGCACATTGTCAGTACTCCGTATTAGTCGTATGATATGCAGTAAA
Organism: Heliosperma pusillum; assembly: GCA_022085475.1. Classification (NCBI taxonomy): domain Eukaryota; kingdom Viridiplantae; phylum Streptophyta; class Magnoliopsida; order Caryophyllales; family Caryophyllaceae; genus Heliosperma; species Heliosperma pusillum. The sequence continues at coordinate 9,924 of JAIUZE010009640.1, read as the reverse complement.
CCATCAGATGACACGCATATTATCATTTACCATACGTAATATCCTCGAAACAAAAAAAAATCAGATTCACAAGAAAATTGCATATAACAAATAATCCAAACTAACCCAAATAAATTAATATGAAGGTGACTCTGATACCACTTGTTAGATTTAATCCGATTAAAGGCCAATATCTTCATACTAAATTACTCGGTAAATACCAGATGCGGAAGCGTACCTTATTACATGACGAAAGGTTGGGATGAACCGTCTGAAGGGACGGTATTCGGAATTAGGTCTTCTAGTAGTCACACATACCATGTGGATCTCTCTACTGATGGGAGGCGAGGAGATTAGGTTATTGTGTGCTACCAGGGACCATAACCCAGATGACTTTATATAGTCTCTTTAGTCTAATGCGTCCATCATGCATTAGAAAACCTAATGGGTATCTACACTAGTAGAAAGTCTGACCCATACTTTTTAAGACGTACAATAATAAGCCCATATCTTATACACCGAAGTGGATCACTTTATATTTGAGCGTAAGTTAATAGATAACGTATAAATACAATTATAACTGTATTATTAATTTGTCCACATATATTATTGTATTAGGCCCATATTTCTTACAGTAAGTTCTATATAATGATTGCTTCATTCCTATTTTATTGTCTCTCTACTTCAAATTTATTCCAAAATAATTGCACCCTTTTTAATTGTAATATTCTCTCTGTCCAGTTAATAATTTACACTTATTTTATTTTGTGAGGGGGGAATAAAGTAGGTGTGAACTATTGAATGAGACGGAAAGGGTAATATATATATTGTGAAGATATTTTTTGGTTATATAAATAAACATTTGCTAGTATTACCATATTAGCAATCGTGGGAACATGTTTACAAATTAGAGTAACATATGACATGTTACCAATTGGAACATGTTGTTTTCCTTGTGGATAATAATTAATTTACAATAAAACTATACACACTAATTTGGGATGCTATCAAGATATGGATATCTATTCTGGGGCTTTTTAGCAAATAAATCACACGCAGGTAAATGTATCAAACTGAATCAAACCTTTCCAAATCAGTAAATAACAAATCGAAATGACTATTGGTTTAGTATGAAAATCAAATCAAACATAAATGTATGTATTTATACATATTAAACCAAAGAAAATATTCAAGAGTGAAAAGATAAGCAAAAAATGGAGTTAACTAGTTTTCTACATCTACTACTCCATGTCATTTCCCTGCTTTACCAAGCCAATGCATTTTCTATGGACATTTTTCCAATTGATTCACACCATTTACAAATATTACCTAAAGGTTTCACCATGAAAGAGCGACAACATTTTCTTCGTAACATGTCCTTGTCTCGAGCATTCTATGCAAACAAAAGAAATGCAAATTTGGGTCTCGACTCGATACGCTTACCTCTTACGAGTGTTCAAAGTAGTTATTTTGTGACTCAATTGACCTTTGGAAGTTTAGATACCCCTTTCTCCCCTTTTGTCATTCTTGACACTTTGTCAGATGTAACTTGGATTCAGTGTGCCGATTGTGAAACATGCTTCAACCTAAAAACTCCGTTTAAGGTCGACAATTCGAGTACATTTTCCCGAATGGACACTGAAGATACAAGATGTAGTCCGAGAATCAATTTCGAGGGAACATGTGGATTCGAAGCATCCCTTGGGAAAGGTCATACACAAGGGTACTTAGGCATGGACACTTTTCTTTTCAGCGACTCTTCCGGATATTTTCCAAATATTGCATTCGGATGTGGAGTCCACAACCACGACTTTGCTTTCGGAGGTGGCACCGATAACACAATAGCCGGGGTCCACGGACTTGGAATCGGTCCAAAATCCATGATGAATCAATTAGACATGGACATTAAAGGTCGATTCACTTATTGTATCCGGTCCGATAGCAAAAACAGCACAATTATTTTTGGGGATGATGCTCAATTAGTCGGAGAGGCTGGAAAACCCCTTCAAACGATCGCTATGAACCCAAAAGCCAGGTACCATTTATACTTGGCCGGTATTACGGTAGAAGGACATAGGCTAACAATTAACCCAACCGTATTTCTATTAGATGACAAAGATTTTACAAGGGGTTTCTTCATCGACCCGGGTACACCATTTACCGTACTAACCAATACGGCATATGTAGAACTAAAAAACGCAATTATAGACCACTTTAAAGCGTACGACTGGGAACCTCTAAAGACGTCTCCAAACGACATGTTTGATCTCTGTTACTCGGAAACGCCAGACGGAAAAGATCAAGTTTACCCGTCAGTAACTTTCAATTTCATCAAGTCACCAGGAATCACTACTGGAGAAATCAAACTTTTATTTGACAAAACCAATGTTTTTGGTAATGTTGCGAATAAAGACGGGTTTTGCTTGCAAATGTTACCAACACCGGAATCAAAGGAAGGGCCTTCGATTTTTGGTGCATTTCAACAGACCAATATTCAGTTCCTATTTGATGTTAAGACTAGGATGTTGTCTTTTGTTCCTAAAGATTGTTAGAAATAACTTCAAGCCTCAATATCTTTGTTATTTCTATCATATCATAGTTCGTTATAATTATGGGATAGAAAAAATTTAAAATATCACAATAAAATGTCTTTGTTCTTTCTAATTTACCTTCCTAACTCCTAAGTAAATTTTCTTCAAAGATTTACCCCCCTTATTTGTATTAAATTTTTTAGCAGTTTTTTCAATGGCATGACTATAAGGGTGTAAGTTTAGAAATGTGATCTTACAGTTAAAAGGGAGTAATTATTATTTTACTTCAGTTATAGCCATGACTATTTAAGAGAGCAACCCGTTTTGTACTAGTCGTCCACTCGTCCCACATTAGCACACGGGTGTAAGAAGTAATTCGTCTACATGATATATCATCAACATCACTTACATTAGATTTTACACACAAAAGAAAGTATGTTAACTATAATATACATGTACTAATGCAAATTTGTGATAATCTCATATAACATTTATACAGTCAAAAATGAAATTAGAAATTTTGCTCCAACAGGTGAAAAATCAGGTGCGTATTCTGAATTTACATGTACTAATGCAAATGTGTTATCAAACCCTTGATCCGTCGGTATTAATTGCATGCCGTGTAGGCGTGTACACCTTAATTCATATTGCCTTCATTTTCAAGTTGAACTTGTTTGAGGATTTATTAGTTCTTCTTACGGGGAGTAACAATTTGATAGAGGAGGTCGAGGAAATTATCAAGGCGAGGATGCAAAGAGACGGTGCTATGTTCAGATGAGCATCAACCCTTTGCATCCTCGCGTTGATAAGTTCCTCGACCTGCTCTATAAGATCGTGACTCCCCTACTCTATGATAAAAAAAGACAGAAATTATGAACTTATTTAATTAATGCACTAAGCATGACAATCTTCTGCTATGTATTTGCGCGATGTTTATATAGCAACTCCAACACTTGGATTTGCCTTGCTTATTTCTTTTCTTTATAAAAAGATTTTGCACTTGGAGTAGGTGATATTGCATTGCTACTTGCTGCTTGGTGCTGGCTACTTGCTACTTTCTATTTGCTACTTGCAGCCATTCACGCTCTACTTGCTACTTGCAGCCATTCACACTTGAAGTAAGTGATAGTGCATTGCTACTTGCTACTTGCTACTTGTGAACGGTTGTGTCTTGTGTACAAATTAATCGGCATGTACAGTGAAGACGGGCATATCTGTTTTCAGTGAAAACGAGTCTGATTGCCTCTTACGAAGAGGTAAGTGGAAACCCACTTGAATTTTCACTTGTCCACCCACTTGCCTTTTTGTGAGAGACAACCCAACCCGTTTTCATTAAAGACGGATATGCCCATCTTCAATGAGAATTAGTGTAGATTAAGAAGAACATTCGCGTTTTCTTTTATTTTTATTGAAATCCAGTTTTCCCCCAAATAACCCCTCAAAACCTAAAACCTTGATCCGCTACAACCGCCACACACCCACTATTTCCTCCCTTTACTCCACTCCTTTCGCTGGGGATGCGGCTATTCCACGGCCCATCTCCGGCGAACCTTCATCTCACTATCAATTAACACAATAATCTTCTACTTCTTCCTTTTAGTTTTCCGGGTGGTGGTCGTTCCTGTTCCGACTCGTCTGGCCTTCGTGGATCGTTGCGATTTCCGACCTTCTTCCATCTTTTCCCGTTCGTGGGTTTATTACGGTTTTCGATCGTTGACGCTGTTTTTCCGGTACATCCGTCACTGCCGCTGCCAGTAGTGTCCTCATCAGAGTCTTTACCGAGGCGGTGTTCCCCTCCCCCTCGCCCCTTTCCCCACCTTCTCTGGTAAGTCTTCTCGTCGACTAAGGTGGTCTTGTCATCGGTCGTGTCTGTTGGTCTATTGTCTCCTACGTAGCACGAAAACGGACACGGACACGGACACGGACACGACACGAACACGTGATACGGCATATCGTGAAAATTAGGACACGGGACACGACATTGAAATTTAATAAAATATATATTTTATGGTTATAAATAATGTACGATTTTATTTTTATATTGGTATTTGATATTAAATGTAAGTAATTGAAGGTAAAATTTGACTTTGACTATAATTTATTCTCATTTCTCACCCAAGTCATCTTCTAATCAATCTTTTTTCGTCTTTCAACCTCTCATTCCTTAATTATAGGTATCCGTGTGTCCGACACGGTGTCCGACACGAGACGGCTAGTTAGGAGAAGTGTCCGTGCTACCTAGATTGTCTCAGGTCAGTCTTCTTTATGGTGGCTTTGCATGTTCTATTCCGGTGTTCCCCCTTCCCTCGCCCCTTCCCCCACCTGATTGGTCTTTGCATGTTTATTTTGGGGTCGTTTTTTCCTTTGCATGCTTTTTGTGGTCTTGTGTGTCATTATTGGGTTTCTTTGGCTTGTTGGGCCGGTTAGCAGTTTGGTCGGACCGACTGACTTTGGTCAGTTTCTCCTTGTCTAGTCTTTCGGGTGTTTGATGGAGGTGGTGGAGATTCACGTATTTTGAATGTCCGTCTTGAGTTTCGGGGGGGTCGTTCTCCCGGTTGTCGGGAAAGATTGTGGAGTGACTTGTGTTAATTTGTGTGGTCACGCGGTTGGGATTGTGTGGCTAAGGGTTGGTTAGTGGTGCTGGGTGGTTCAGTATGTGGTGGTTCTTAATCAAATTCAATGCAGACCATTAACTTATCTTTCGTTTTATTAATAATAATAATAATCTCCCTATATTGGATTATTTCCGATGGGATTAGTTTTCTTCCGTCGCCGTCAAATAATAACCTCTATGGGCTGATCGCTTACTCTGGTTCTCAGTTTGATGTCCAGTGTTTTAATGCAATGATTTCCTCATATTGGTTAAGGGTGTCCTGTCCCTTACACTTTGCGGCGATAGTCCGTATTGTCAAGCTTTTTATCGTTATAAGAAGTAATGGCGTTTATAAAGCCTTTATGGCTGATTCGTGTATTGGCCGAGTTGGATCCACCTTCAGACGATGCTTTATTCCATCTACAGTCAAAAGAGTAGTCGTGGGACGTCTTTTATTATTGTTTACTTACCTGGTAGTTATTTGGATCACTCCTAAGAAAGATAATTGCCAAGAGGATGAAACTCCGATACATATCTTGTCTACTTGTTCTTCAAGTAGATCTCCCCCCATAAATTTCTACGTCTTCGTGGCGTAAGTGTGTCTTGTTGTAGGTACTCCTCCGAAGCTCAACAAATTAGGAAGAGGAAAGAAATGCCAGTATAATTGGCCAACCCCGATTGTCCCTTCAAGAAGGATACTCTACTTACCAACTCGGTCATTAGTTTAACTTGTTATTCGAATGTTGTAATAATAATAAAATCCGACTCAGAGAGTCGGGTTTGTACTTTGTAAGCTACTAATTTTACTGCTGCCAAAAAAAAAAAGATTTTTTTATTAATAGGAAGGGATAAACCCCAAGACCTACCGCGGGTAGAATCCCACACAATTTTACAAAAAAAGAAAAGAATAACAACACAGAAAACAACAAAACCTTATTTAGATTAGAAAAAAAAAGTGTGCTAGCATAAAAAACCAAGTCGAACAATCGTCCTTTTCCCTATTCTTTTCTCCTTCCATGATCTTAAAGTTTTCCAATTGGTTAACCACTCTTCTAAGGAATACAATCCAACTCTCAAAAACAATTTGTCCATTACACATGGCGAGTTAGAAGTCTTGCTCTAAAAAATTGCTTCATTTCTCAATTTCCAAATAATAGTAACTATAGCAATGAAAAATACTTCTCAAAGTCGTTTCTAAAACCCAACAAAGTTAGAATCATACCATATCAGAAAGCCTCGTGAATCTCTCCGGGACAAATCCATGTCATATCCCAAGCATCCCTAATACTTGTCCATAGCTGGCAAGAATCTCAGCAATGCCAAAATAAGGTGATTGGCACTCTCCAACTCATCACCACAGATAATAATTAGAACCATCTTGTTCATATCGATTCTTTGCTTGATAGTTGTGACAGTTATAGAGAAAAGATGTCTAAAGTTTGATAAATTAAATAAAAATCAATGAATAATATTAATAGTTGATAAACAAATATATTTAATTCATTAACGGAAAAATTATGATTCATTGTTCAAGTCCTTGGACCAATTAGATTAGGTTTTAGGAAAAAAGTTGATCTAAGAGTTCATTTGCGAAAAATATTAGATAAAGTTAATGTCAAAGTATATATGAAAAACTAATGGCCGGATTTTTATTACGTCGCATTATCAGTGGACAATAGCCTTTCTCCACACGCTCGACTAATATAAAAAATCAAAAAATCAAAATTTTAATTTGGTTAAGCTATTTTGGCTTGAACTAGCAGGGGCCGGTTCTAAGTCAAGGCATGAGACAGTTCGGTCTGACCCGACCCTTTCCATGAGCCGATTCAAGGCATGGCCCGAATTCACCACAAGACCACCTCTAGAACAGAGTTGGCTGAACATGGAACCAGAACTTTTGTTGTTAGGCATATTGACGCAGGGTTTTTGTCGCCCTCTCCCGGTCAAAACAAAATTTATAAACTCAACTAAGCTAATGTAGTAGCGGTAGACGAGGTCGATCCACAGGGAGGTCAAGGTCAAGTACTATTTCGTCTCAAGTTAGAGGTTAGCTACGCAAATCAAAAAGTGGTAAAAATTAAGCTAAAATCTAAACTAATAAATAACTAAACAAGTAATTGAGATAACAGATTAAATAATAAAGAAAGGTCTAGGTCCGATCAAGTCTTAGTTCATGGGTTGCAACGGTGGGTGGTCTATCAACAAGTGGTGGAATATGGGTTCAAGTAGGACAATGTCATCTAAACTAACTACCTAACCCTCCCGAGTACAGGTAGCCTCTAGGGTCGATAAAAGGTCACATTCCCATGGATAACCCCTACACGAGTCCACGACATTTCGGGTCAACATTTAGGTCCCAACTAGGGTCTTTTCCACTCCCGCGTATGAAATCCCCTAGCCAAAAGATAGAGTCTCTTTAAGGGGTCTCGCTCCCGCGAATGACCCACCTAGAGTCGATCCCCAAATCTACCCAAGCCCCACTACCGTAAGCCCAACTTGAAAGTCCATAGACCTTAATTAGACTCCTCTAATTAATTACCAAATTACTTTTTAATTTAGTTTATAATGATCTATGTAACATGCATGCAAATATAAAGACATTTATATAAAAGAAGAAATTTCCTCACATTGATATGGAAATTATATGAGCACAACAAGAACTCCTTCTTGTTGTTCTTGAGCTATAAATATGGATGAACACATGAAATCTCCAAACTAGAAGACCTCCTTCAAGTTGCACCAAGATTAACCCAAATAATCTACCCTTATTATTCACTAGATAATAAGATAGATATAATACTACTAATATTATGACTATATTACTACACTAGTAATACTTAGTAAATATTAGTATATGAGAGTTTTAGTGAGAAGAAGAGTTTTAGAGAGAAGTTAAACAAATTGAACAAAAATGAAGTGATAAATGATGAACAACAATTGTCCATTAAGAAGCCATTTGGCCGGATGTTTTAGTCCACAATTGGACTATTATTTTGTTCAATTTCTGTCACATGCATTAGAGTGGAGTGTTGTAGTATATATGATGATTATTCTTACTTGTAATGTCACTTTCATAAGTAACTAAATAGTAAAAACAAGAACTAAAATCATCACCTTTGAACTACAACATAACCGGCCCATTTTGGCCTAGTTGGATCCATTTTGATTTTTTGATATTTGTCTCACAAATACTTATTGATCATATGGTTAATGATCTTGTATAATTAAGTGTTAAATTGATCATATAACAATTATATGACTCAATTAAATAAATAATATGTACTTAACATTTTAAGTAATATTTTACCATTATATCAATATATAATGGGTCCCACAATGCTTAGTTAATTTATTTTACAACTACTTGTAAATATAATTAACTAATTACCTCTATCTCAAAACCTCAACTAATTTAGTAATTTAACGATTAATTACTAAGTTAAATCTTATTTAATCGTATTAAAATAAGATATAAATTTATTAGTCAATTATCGCATAAGTGAAAAATAAGTTTAATCGAATTTGAGTTCTTAACTCAATTTCTAATAATTAACTCTCGTACATATCGAATATATGTAATGTACTAATTAACTGTATCGTATACAAATAATTAGTTAATATTTGGATTTCATCCTTTAGGTGTGACCGAAAGGGATCAGTTGATCACCGCCGTCAAACGACAATAACGTCAAACTCTAGTTAGCCAACCGTTATTGATTTACGTTAATCAACTGACTAATCATATATATAGTCAATAATTATCCCAATTATATTCCATAACAAGATTTATTATGTGGCGCACTATTGTGAAGGACACCTACTCTAACAATCTCCCACTTGTCTGACACAAGTGTGCGTCACCGATTCTCTTGTCTCTTTATCACATCTCCCACTCAACGCAAGGTGTCTTCCAGGTCGCACTTGCGATTGACAATATCTAGAGTGGTTTTCTCGATAGGCCTGAGCAGTAACTGTCTGCACCCGAAAAATCGACCATAGATCTCTTTCCGAGCGTGGCCACGCATTTACAGTAACTTCTCCTCGAGTGGCCTAAAGAGGTTTTTACCCAACGTGGGTGGACAATTCCTGTTGATCCATCTACTCTGTATGATGCAGATCACCATGATCCAGAAGAAGTTCATCGGCCTCCTTTTACGGCACGACCTAGAACATCAACCAAAACCAATCGGAAACTGCACCGACTTAGATAGACGGTCGCCAGTCAAAAGAATCGACTTATAGGAATAAGATAGAAGACCCTGCCACGACCAGGCATCAAATAAATTGATTTAAGGTCTCTACAATGTCATGTCCGACAGACAGTGTCATAAGTCTGTCTATGTAAACGACCAGTCATCTCCATGGCCCCATGGTGCTGAACCAACCATCGATCGACTTACAATCTAGTCATTTCGAGACGTCACCTCATTGAGTGACTAGGGACAAAATACTAAGTTCGTCCTGTTCACTGGAATTGGGTTCAACCTTTCTTTCAACCAATTCGGATAAACAAAGTATTAAAATTTAGTCAAACTAAATAATGGAGTTTTTAATGAAACTCTAACAATGAATGCGATTATCAAATATTTTGAAAAATTGATACGCTATCAATAATTTCATATCTTATAATCTTTAGCAATTCAGGTACATATTTCAATCCCCATTGAAAATGACATGACTATCATGTTCAGCCTGCAAAAGCCTGGCTAATGGATTAGCAAATACTTGCACTTTTCCCATCGTTTATTGTATTTCTCTTTGTTCTACGTAATCCTTCATACATAAAACGTCTGAGTAAGTTGTCTAGGATTTGAATATAGA